>PNEQ01006554.1:0-63098 GCA_003012365.1 Medauroidea extradentata
CCCATTCAAAATAGAAAATAGTGCACGTAAGGTTGTTGCAAGAATGGATTCTCCAATTCCTGGAACAGGGTGTAATGTTACAACAGATAACTGGTTCACTTTTGTCCCGCTTGCTCTTGATCTCATAAAGAACCATAGACTGTCTCTGGTTGGCACCATTCGTAAAAATAAGAGGGAGATACCACCAATATTTTTGCAAACTAAACAACTGCCGATTCCAAGCAACATGTTTGGTTTTGGTAAAGACTGCACTTTACTTTCTCATATTCCAATGAAGATCAAAGTCGTACTTCTCCTATCTACCATGCACCATTCCGACACAATAGATGAAGCAATAGGCCAGGCATGCAAGCCCAAAATTATCATATTTAATAATACATACTACCAAAGGAGGTGTCGACACTGTTGACGAAATGACAGCCGCATACTCTGTTGCAAGACAAAGCTGCCGTTGGCCACCAACATCTTTTTTCACCTTACTGAACATTGCTGGAATCAATAGTTTCATAATATTCCATACAAATACACAAAGCAGCATGAACCGCAGGGAATGTATGAAAATACTGTCAAATGAGCTCTGCACTTCTCACTTGAAAGTACGAGCTATAGTGAAAAGTCTACCTTTACCACTGCAAATGAAAGTTAGGGAACTGGCACGAACATGTGAACTAACTAAGGCTGTTGGAAAAATGTCCCTGGACGATGCAGGTTTTTTTTTCGTGGAAGAAAAACAGGAAGACCAGCACACATTGTGTGAAGTGCACCAGCTACATCTGCAGAGAGCATACTATAACAACATGCGTCAGCTGCTCTACAGAACAGATTCTAAATTATGGTGAAATGAAGGCTTGTAAGCTTTCAAATGCTATTCGGCACTACATTTTGGGAATAAGTGAAACATTTCACTGAGTAATAAAATCATCTGTGAAAAATTACGTTTGGCAACTACATGTTTGTAAGCAGTGACATAACATTCTTTGTAAATGTAGGCCCCTATTGTTTTTCTAGTGAAAACATATGCAAGTTTAGTAATTGCTGTAGCTTTTATAAAATTTAAGAATATTTTCTTTTCTCATTGCTTAGTTTTTTTGTAATCATGTCATATACATATTATTATTTTATCACTGTTATATTTAGTGTGCAAATGTATGCAATGTTATCAGTTTTGTATTATGCAGTGTTGTTTTTCTTGTAAGATATTTTTAGTTAGTAATAATGTCATGAATAGTACCATGATATAATTGTATCACAAAATTTTTGGGTGTAAATGTATGCAAATTTACCAAATATTACCTTTTTTTAAAAAAGATTTATATGTATGGATATAAGTTTCTTGAACTTGTTCTGTTTAAAGTGTTTTAGAAGGTATAAAATCATGCATTAAATTTTAATGCATTTTTCCACAAAGGCACACTGGAGTTACTTTATCTATTCAGTTTGTAAGAGTTTGTCAATGTAAAACAAAAACATGTTTTTCAGACAATTTTTAAAAACCTGGTCAGAATGACTGTGCGCGACTACTTACGTCACAACATTCAGCGCGCCCTATTAAGGGTTAAAATGTGTACTTGTTGTGTTGGCAAAATTTTCACAGAGAAGTCCATGGGTGTATGCTGTGAACTACAGCCGTATATAGGTACTCACTGTTAAGAATGGTCTATATACCAAATGATTAAACATTTATACAGCAACATACTTTGTGTACTGGTATGGGCTTAATCATAGTTTTTATATATTCTCAATACTTCCTTATAGTATATGCTGCGTAGTCAAAGTAGAAACATTTATTGACCATTCCAGTAGAAAATATCCAGAAATATTGTCTTGATTTTCTAGATTTCTGCAGCAACCACTTTCTAGCCAGGAAACAGAATTTTTTGAGTATAATTTTTGGAGTGTTTGATGAAGATTAAGTTATTTATTATTCTGTGTAACTTTTCATGTGTAATTTGATAATATAATTCATGGAATAAAACTCAAATAGGAAACATTTAATCATGTAGGTACTCCAGTGTGAATAGACAATTTTTTATTATAATTATTTTTACTCTTCTATATACATATAAAAATTGATGTTTGCGTGTGCATGTGTGTAAGTGTGTATGTGCATGTATGTGTGCGTGCGTGTGTGCATTAGATGAACTCTGACAATGTGTGACTGAACACAATAAAACTTGGCACGTATATGAATTTTTTCATGGAAAAGGTTTATATGTTATTCATTACACTCTTTAACATGTTAACTTGCCACTAGATGGTGCTGCAGCACATCAACTTGTAAGCTGTTCCACCGGTTGACTCGAAATATGGTATACATAGATATTTGAACACACAGAATACTTTAGTCATTTCCATTTTCTATAACTCGTGACTAGATGGCAATGTAGTGCATCAATTTGTACACCGTCCCACCTATCAGCATCAGAGTGTGTGTGTTCCTGCACCATTCATCCAATTACGATGAAACTTTTATTTAGTAAGTTGTTTTGTATGCGCCTGCGAAAGTTTCTATCAAACATTAGAAATTGCTGAGGGGTGGAGGGAAGAAAAACATGGTACAGATGCGCAAGGAACTCACATAAAAATGTAGTGAGAAATCTTTGACTTATCTTATTATCTTATATAGTCAATTATTTTTACTTCACGTTGCACACACATTGCTGCCACACACACAATGATTTGTGCGTGCTGCAATAAAGTGATTAATCACGAGTTCACATATTGTCTGTGTACTTTTTAAAAGTATATATTGATTTTATTTGATTTTCTCTTATTAACAATGCTCAAATTACTGTATACATATAACACCGTAATTTAAAACATTCATAGGTTATTTTAATCATGATATCAAATCCATTGAAACACAATTTTTTAAGATTCTGTTGTGAATGAATTCAGTGCACAAATTTCACTCTACTTTAAGTAGTTTGTGGCCCAGTAAAATACACTTTTTTTAATTATTCGTCATTAGACTATCTTTAAGTTAAAAGTGATTACTTACTGAACAAATATACAAGGTACAATGAGTGAGTTTGTTGGGGATCTACCTTAATGTGTTACCTGTTCACAATACAAAACTGGTGTCTTCTACGTTCACAAATGTTTCTGGCAGTCTACAGAAAAGTTTTGGCAATTGTCGATGGCTTGCGAAGGTGCAGACACATTTCTGTGGATATTTTATATGAATGTGTAATGCATTATTTCAACTTTTACCCTCTCCCAGGCAAAACTTATGTTATCTCTGTATATTGTGTGGTGGTACTGGTAGTTTATAGTTCATTTGAAAAAATGTGCAACGCACACCCACATTTACTCTTGGCCTAACACCTGCCGGTAGAACACCTGTTAAATCTAGGGTAAGTTCGTGGGTTCGAGCCCTAAACAAATGAAAGAGGTGAAGTTCCTGGCCGTTACATAACTTTTTAATCCTCAAATGAAGAGTAATACAGTTGCAGATAAAATGTGCATGGCAGCCGAAAGATTGACTAACACATTATGGCAATGATGTTTTGAAGAGTTCTCGGGCGCGGGAAGTAAAAAAAAAAGTTTAACTACAAAAAATACATTTCGTCATTCCTACATCGCAACTGCCGTTACCATGGTTTGCGGAACCACCAAAACTGAGAGAAATAAAAGGGTATAGTTAATTAACCGCGATGCCTATCGCGATACTTCCACTTCACCCTCATAGTGCCGCGTCCTTTCTTTACTCTACTCAGCAAAACACGTCCTACCAACAGACTGACTGTAAGAAGACTGGGGCGAGGAACTCGTTCTCGCCAGCCACCAAGATGGCAGGCTGGATTTAGTCCCCCACTATCAAACATCCGAGAACTCTGAATTCACCAAGGCCACAAAAAACATAATTACACTTTAAAACCTGTGCAAACTAAAGTTGATAAAAAAATTATGTATCATTATTTTTTTTAAGCTTTTACTTAAAATTGAGATATATATTTACTTAAATTCCCGCTGTCGGCAGAGTGATACATTAACTTGGAGAGCAGTCAGTTTCAAAGTACGTCATTGCAACTCCCCGAAAAATCCCCACTTTCCTAAGCCTTTGTTCATCCTCTCCCAGCGCCAGCCTGTCGCGCCCCTAGTGTCTCGATTGAGGCTGTAAACTACAAGTAAATCTTATAACGTGAATAAAACTTCAGCCTGCAAAATTACCAAGAAATATTCAAGAGAGATAAAAGTTGGCAATTTGAATAAGGATTAAAATGACACCCGACAAGTGATGCTAAATTCAAATGATTTCGCCCTTAAATTAACTGTCTCCAAGTTTACTCTGAACTAAAATAAGATATTCAAAGTCATACAAGTAAATTTACATGATTAAATGCACACTTTCTCTCATACAAACTACAGCTTTAATCTCCTCTAACACATTTTAAGTTAATCTAGTTATCTGGCTGCCACGAATTAATCGTTTATATAAACAATTTTCAAAATTATATAAATTGCATTTACAAATAGTTGAAGTCCCCTATAAACATGTGGTTTAATGCTTTAGGTAGAGGTCTCTTGTAGTAACAGTCCTTCCTTGAATGTTTCAGCCAGTTGCACAAATGCAACCTTCCATTGGTCGAAAATGACATAATAAAATATATATTAAAAATATAAAAGGGAATATTGCTCTTGAAGCACTATTTCACACACACTGAACAAGAAGGTGAAAACTAGCTCCTTTTATGCAGAAAGCCGGGCAATGAACTCCACACTGTAGGCTCTTGACAGACTGGCAGTGTTTAAATGCAAACTGACACGTCTTCTGGGGTTTTAAGTCTCAGAAAAAAATTAATATAAATTTCTAATGTATAAGCCTAGGGCCCAAAAACACTAAAACAAACCAAAGTGTAAAGGTGCTGATGAGGCCAGATACTTCACATTTGCTATAAAAAAGTAAATATTTTTGGTAAACACATGGAATTGAGTTACAGTTTTGTAGGAGATGGGAAGTGAAAGGACATTAAATTAACTTTTTTGTTTGCATTTTTTTCATGTGTGGTATATATTTCTTAGGAACTGAAATTCTTAAGGATGTACAAGTGCGATAAAATCATTATTTTATATTTTTTCTGAAATAGTGTTAGTTTTGTAGACTATACTTGTGAGTACAGTTTCTTCTTACAAAACAATTTTAGCTCTCATAGTTATCTCATAACGGTGCATCAGAGTCACAATTTGCTTGATGCGCTGCTATGCAAATAGCGAAAGCTAATTGATCTACTTATATGAAATAATTCACTGTCAACTAATATCCATGAACTCTGCAAAAATCATTTTAAAACCCACAATGTAATATTTTGTATTTTTGAAAAGTTCACAAAAGTACAAAAAAAAATTACAAATTCAACATTTTTTAAAATATAAAAATTATTCATGGGATATTTTCTAAATGTTTTATTACGTAGCTCATGGCATGTTATTTCACAGTCAATTATTTCACTTATGTAAGTCAATTGGTTTTCACTATTTGCATGTCAGCGAAACATGCAAATTTTGACTTTGGTGCATCGTTATGAGAAAACTGTGAGAATTAAAATAGTTTTGTAAGAGGAAACTGTACCCAAAAGTATCATCTATAAAACTAACACTATTTCATAGAAATAAAACAATTATGATTTTATAGCACTTGAACACCTTTAATGTGGTTGCATAACCCCTACTTAGTATTGTACTGTATGTGTAGTGTTGTGAAATCATATTTATTTATTTAAGTGGTTAACATCTTGTGTTAGCTTAGTAATTAACTAACATGATAATTCATCATACTAGAAATGTGAATCAACAGGTTGGTCCTCAAGAAGTAACTTTTTTTTTTAAATTAGTCTTCAACAGGTACACATATACATAACTCCATACTTATAGTAGGTATATATATTTATTGTGCGTTTGCATTTATGTTTAATGATGGCTAGTAGCTACGTAGAAAAATCTGTGCAAATGTATAGTACAGTACTGTAGTAATTAATTTTTTTTTGTTTTCAGGCATGGTAAGTCTGTTTAAATGCATGTGATGTCACATAATGTAACACTTGAAACTGGGTGCTGTGCTGTGTAACCATTTAAGCATGAAAATGTGTAAGAAAATTGAAATTATTTGGTATTGTTTGTATTTTTTCTTGTACACATTAAATTAATGAAACTAAATTTGCTACACCTTATTTTCTTTGCAATAACTTAAGCTATTAATATGAGTTTTCTAGAGATTTTTCTTTAAAGTGCCGTAATGAAGATTTTACCATCCACTTTATACGAAGTATGTAAGTTCCTGTGACTGAGGTTTTGTGATGTATGTCTAGGGTTAAAGTCTGTGGCTACTGTAGTGAAAGATCAATGATATACAGAATCCGTACTGTCGTTGTACTTCGAAAAATATGCATTGTAGTATGTAAGCCATAATATGAAGCAGTAGAAAAATGCTGTTTTGTGTTGAAAAAGAAATTACATATTAAAAATTTAACTCAAGTGGTAAATTTATTTCTAGAATTTTTTATTGTTTTAGAGGATTATTGGTGAATTTAACATTTAAAAGAAAAATGAGAGTTGTTTTGTAACTGTGTATAAAAATTGTGTTTTTTGTGCTGCATGCTGTTAATTTTTCCAGAAAAATTCACATCTAAATAAATGGCATATTTACGTAATGATAGCACTTATACTGGTGTTACTGTTTAGCTGACAGCAAGTATTTATGATGGAACTAATTTTACATTTGATATAGTTTTTGCTGGAATTTTAAATTACTACAGATAGTTTGCCAAACCTACTAGTACATTATTTCTTTAAAATAAATATGAAGCATATTATAAAAGTGTGTCATTTAGTTTTTTAGGTAGGGGTGTGCGAATATTACAAGAATTGAATAGTTATACATAGTATTTTAACTATTCTCATTCTAAGCTCGAATACCAGGATTACAAAGTGTGAATAATTGTTTCAACATTTCTCATAGTTACATCTCATCTCACAATCAAAGCATGCACATGTTTGTTTTGTATGGGCAGTAGGTAATTGGGTTTAACATCTCAGTGACAGCAAGGTAATTTGATAGAATTTTATTTGAGAGTTGCCTAATCATTTTAGCTTCAATCACGAAAAGAAAGTTATACCACACTTTTTGAAATGGGAACCAACAGAACCGTAAATAAATGTGTCTGTAAGACCTACGTGGGCAACAACGCAGAGGTGGACACAGTGTAGTTCAGTTTTCAAAATGGGTTTTCTTACTAGCTGCGTAAACTTTAGTGTATTTTTGGAGCCATTTTCTGACATATACTATTATATAAAAATTTTCTTTAAACAATATAGCTTTTAAGTGTAACTTTTCTACAAGCACACTAAAATTTTGAGTGTGTTTATAAATAAAGTTGGCTTCAAAATTAGTTGCAGAAACACTGGTAAAGCCTGTAGATATAAAAAAATGTAGCAAAATTGGAGCTGAGCTGACCGCTTTTATGCCGATAATGCAGGTGCCGTTCGTCTGTTTCTGATCTTGCCAAATTGATGTGCTGTGTAGAGCTTTTCCAGTACCTCTATACAAAAATCAAATTTTGTAACAAATGAATCGAAAGGAAATGTGGTGTATGTTGTTCAGATAAGCAACATCATTGGATTAATTTAAAAGTTTTAAATGTGTATATATACTTGATTTAAAAAATTGTCAGTGCTTTTTTTTATTTTGTGCTCTATTTTCATTGTGCAGATTTCTTTTGATATGTTTACAGTATTTTAGACAGTAATAGTTAGTGTTCTAATGTAAACAAAAAGTTTAGTCAGGTCGACATGCGTTCCCATGAACTAGTCGCACTTCTCCACGATTCTCAATTTTTTCCCCTCAGAAAAAAATTGTTCTGCTACTTTTTGTTTTTCATATTACCATTAAATGACCACTTAAATACAATGTACAATGAATAAAATGGTTTTAAAGCACAACTGCTGATACTTAAACATATTCAAAATTCAAACATGTTTTACAAATTTAAGTCAAATGTACAATTACCAGTATTTCTATATACACACTCGACAAAAATGTGTCATGAGCACAGTGTTGCCAATATGATAGAAGATAATTGATGTTGCTAGAGACTTAAATATCCACAGCTCTAGTGGTGTCAATCAAGTTCCTGTTGCCACCATATTGGATTTACAGGCTGTTATATGAGCGCAAATATTGCACAGAATCACAATGGCACAGTATGTTTACTTTGCTACATTTTTGCACAAAGGTTTGAAATCATTTTTCATCTGTTGCTATGACGTGTGTTTATATTATTTTTGGGTTGTGAAAGACGTGAATAAAAGAAAAACAAATTTAAAGTGTGATATGTGGGAAATTATTATATTGCACAAAATAGCAATCAAATATATTCTATTGGTGGGCAAATCTAAATGAGAACGTAATGTCCAATGATCGGCTATGTTTTGCTGATCATAACGTTTGGCAAAATTAACCATATCGGCTGATTATTATGATCAAAGATCAGATCTACCCAGCTCTAGTTTAAATTATTACAAGAAAATATGTATTTTGTAATAAAATTATCTAACGTAATATGTACACATGTATTCTCTAAACAAACATCATTGTTTGTTGTTTGTCGGCTTGAATCCTTCTCAGATTTGCAAAAAACTGTAATAACTTGCCTGAAAAATTTGTTACTGATATTCGTAAAAAAGTTTGAAACAAATACCAGCTAAGACAAGAAAGTTAATGTCAATCTATGTATATTTTATTGGTTTGTTAGAAATAAT
This sequence comes from Medauroidea extradentata, assembly GCA_003012365.1. Lineage (NCBI taxonomy): Eukaryota > Metazoa > Arthropoda > Insecta > Phasmatodea > Phasmatidae > Medauroidea > Medauroidea extradentata. The sequence continues at coordinate 8,758 of PNEQ01006554.1, forward strand.
AACCACAAACGTTGTAGCTTGGTGAGGTTGTTCTTCCATTATATTATTTAATATGGAAACTTTCTTCTTGTAAGAAAAATGTTAGCAATTTAATGTGTGGATGTGGAATATTATCTGTATGCCATACAAATAAACAAATTTCTGTACAAATGTGGAAACTTGCATACATCTGGCAATGCTGGACATTCGCCATCTTGATTTATAGTGCATACCAGTGTAGAAATTGAAATATATTTTACTTGAGAAACATTAATCTATATTATTAGTAATACAAATTTCTATGATTGAGGTAAAAATTGCTTGGTAAATACTTGCCACTGCAGTAAAAACATAAAACCTGTTATAGTTTGTAATGTTTGTAATACACCACTGTAAATTTCTGCTTCATAACCACAACATAAATTTGCCAACTACAAGTTTCGTGAACAAAACATGGACAAAGTTATCTGCTCTCATTATATATTTTTTTAATTTCACAGTTGAAACCTCTGGGTGAATGTGTGTGTTATTAATGCTTTTTCGTTAATCATGAAACATTGTATGTATCTTAAACTTCAATCCAAAATACAATACGTAAATGATTTAATGTCCTTAACAAGAATTGTTATTGTGTATATTTATCTGTAAATAATTAACTACATTTACAGCCTAATATGGTCTCAGTGTAAGATATCATTGCTACAGATACTATATTACTGCAAGACGATGAAAAACAATGATCTCAACGAAATTAAAGGAATAGCATTAGTTCTAATTTCAAATAATATAAAGGCAACACTGTATATTAAGAGCCACTCTCAAATTTCATGTTATCAGTTTGAAATTGCTGTCAATACTTCATTTGAATTCAAAATTGTTCACACTATATTCTAAAATTTTGATATTTGATTTGAAAGTATTCCAACATGAAAATCCACTATTCGCACACCCTTAATTTTAGGTACAGTGTTATACTTTTTTACATTATTTGTGTTACTTAATATTTGGCATAATATGCTGATAGTGGCTCATCCATAAATTACATAATAGGAATAATTTTTCAATTATTTTTTTTTGTGTTTATGTACGTGGGTATTCTCTGTCCCATATAATCCCGTATTTTGCAACATTTTGTAAAGTGTAATACTACTGACCGGGAAGCGTTGATATAACAACACAGCAATTTACAGTATATTGCTTTTGATTCGGAGAGTATGTGTAATAAATTAAGTATCTCAGAAAGCATGTTTTTCGCCTACAGTATTTTTAAAGTGTGTAGATGTTTTGATTTTTTTTATGGTTTCAGGAAAAGGAATGTTAGCTGAAAAGTTGTTGAATGCGATGTGTTTTATTTTGAACAAAAACAGTTGTAGGCAGCATAGATGTTGTGGATCAGTACAGTGTGCTAATTTTTTTTATTTCGGTGTTGCACGGTGTGTTATGTCATTTATGGATAGCCCCCCGGTTCTAGATCAATATATGTTTTCATCAAGAACTTCGCTTATTTCCTTCCCAACATAGATTGACCACCCAGAAACTTGCGTCGTTCATGGCACTTGTCTCGTCAGAGATGGATCAGAACAGGCAAGTACAAAATTGGTTTTATTGTTTTTTTGGCAGTATTTTCGTGTTGTGTTTGTCTTGTCTGGATATGGGGGCTGTCCTTAAATGATGTCAGCTGCTGTTCCACCAGGAACGAGAAATGTAAACTCATGACTCGTAGACATGTTAAAAATTTCAATCAACAAATTTATAAGAAGGAACAGAAAATACAGTCAATTCCTGATTATCTAGATCCTTGGTAATTCTGATTCATAAGTAATTTTCAATACTGTGCAAATTAAAATTCAGAAAGTTTCATGGATACCTAGTAAATTTGGTACCGTCCTAAAATCTAGATTGTGGTATCAAAATTGTGGTTATAGGGTCATGAAAGTGTGCTTAGTGCTTTAAATAGCAATTGTGTTAAATCAAGACTGTAGTGCTTTTAAAAGGTAGTTTACTTCCTACGTGTTGATTTATTGGTTTTCCTTGCCTATTTTTGTTTCACGACTGAAAATTCCAAAAGAACCACAATGTAAACATAGCTATTAATCTTATCTTTCAGTAGACGTATAAAAAGTGAACTAGGAGCTCATAATTGAGGTATTAAAAAAAATGAATAAAATGTTCTACTTCTCGTCGTATACGTCTACTGAGAGGTAAGTTACATAGCTAAGTTTCCATTGTGGTACTTCTGGAGTTTTTAGTCGTGAAACAAAAATAGGCTAGAGAAACCAATAAACCAACACATATGAAGGAGACAGACTCTTAAATACGCATTATAGCGCTATTAGGTTATGTCAATTGTTGGTTGCACTGCCATTAAATCAGGATTGTGCCAGTGTCATTTCATTACATCAGAATGGTTCTTTCCAAGAGTTTTTAATGTGTACAGTGGTTTCTATAAATTAATTAACTTTTAGTTTGCCACAACTTACCCACAAAGCAGATAATTATCTAATAGATGATCAAGAGTTTACTGTATGTGTGTTCAAAGTTGTTTAACGCTGGTTTACACTTTGCAGAGTATTGAAATCTTCGAATAAAACATACTCCTCGTATTTGATGGCAGGCAGTAATAGTGTTGCTGCAAATGTTTGTGTACTAATCACTGTGTCAGTAGGTTGTGCATGGTATATACATTTGAGTCGTAATGTGTGTTGGATAAATTTTTTTCTGTGTATTACGTACAGACTGGGGAATGTTCATTGCCATTAAGGTTTTTGTATATCCTTTATGTTTGCACTTCAAGTTCCTCTTGCCGTACATTTTTTTCTGTTTGCATTTTCCTGTAAGTAGCAATGCATCAGGAGTACAGCAGTTAAATTTTATTTACATCCTCTTACAGTTTTTTTAGTGCAGACTCATTTTAGCCAAGAAGAAACTACTGTACCCGGAAAGCTGTATGTACAGGTAAATGGAATTAATCTACAATACAAATTGTGTAGATGTTCATTCAGTTGTAGCAGAGATTGATAATTACAGTAATCTATATTTTCATGTTACGGACCGTCTGTTCGGTTTTATAATGTCCAGAGTAAATTCCAGTTTGTTAAAATGTTTCTCAGTCAAGCCCTAGGGTACGATGATTGGTGACTAATGTTCTCACACTTGGGAAGTTCTGTGTTTATATCTTTGATAATGTGTACACGTGTGCTACTTATGTTCTCATTCAGAACCAACTGTGATATGTTATTAACTATCTGTAACTAGTAATACTGTAGTAGTCATGCATTTTATATGTAGGAGTATAGTCAACTCCCAATTATCTATGGCATGAATATTGGAGGGAACCACTTACAATGTATGATAGAAAATCTCTGATAATTCGCTATGATTATTATTTATGCACTGTTTAGTGCCTTTTTATTGCCGTTGATATTACAGCTTAAATAGTCCACAGCTCTTATGTCGCAGCTTGTATCTAACATGGGCCTGTTCTTTGGAAGTTGCATTTAAGAAACTACAAATTTTAAAGATTTGTTTCGAAGATTCATGGCTGTTCAGGATTGGCAGATAATTCAGAATTTTCGCAGATAATTCAGTGGATTGTATATTGTATTATTAAGTTATGGTGAGACTTTTTTAACAAGTTAAAAAAATCACAGTTGGCGTAGTATCTAATGTGTGTGTCTTAATTAAATAATGTCACATGTGTTGGATATTATTGTAGGCATTTAAAGTAGTGTGATTAATATGTATTTTCATTGTGTGAAATTTTCACTTATTTTCTGTAAATTAAAGTATGTATTTCTTAGAGCAGTGAGAGAAGTGGTGAAGGGTAATAAAACGCACAGTAGTTATTTCATTTGGTAAAATATTAAGTAGATTTGTTTTGATAATTAAATAAAAAGGTTTGCATATGTACTCTTTCAGATAACTCTGGGAGTAATACCCTTGCATGTATAAAGAGAATTTACATTTTTTTAAATCTGAACATTGTAAAAATACTGGCGAGTAGTTTCCTTACGGTTATTTTTTTTTTTCCAGGAGGAAGAGGGAGAATTTTTTTTTAACCATGAGAATGTCACTTTTTACCTGAATTAAAATGTATGCGTGTATGTAAAATGTTCACATTTTATCAGACATTTTGCTTGTTACAAAACAAATAATTGTTTTTGAATTTGTGATTCAGAAGTAAAATATTATTTTTATTATAAACATGTATTAGATGTGATGTAACAGTTACTGTTTGGATGTTGGCAGTATTGCCAGTGTTAACTCTTTCAGCAAACATTTTGCTATTAGCTGTATAAACACATGAAATAAAAGTATATCCAAGTTGTGTCGTTAACGTATTTGACATATTAAACGTATTATTAATAAATTTATATTTCTGTTGTTAAACAATTTTCCTGTTGCCGTAAATGAAGTAAACAGTGTCCCGTGGAATGACTGAGTCAGAGATTTTGGTCAGCGCGTAACATCAAGGTCTTTGCTGGTGAGGTGTGACAATAGGTGAGTATGGAGCAGTGCCAGAATGAAAGGACGGTGGGAACGGGAGATCCCCAAGAAAACCCACAGTGGAATGAGATATATAACAAAAGGACTATCAACTAAAACTGTGTTTAAATTAGCATAGTATACTAAATGGTTACTTGACTTTATTTAGTATACTAAAAGGATGTATTTGATAGTTTTTGTTTCTACAGGACTAACTGCAGGAAGGTTTAAATATTTATTCAGGTTGAGGCGGTCATTTATCGCAATAACTGAAACCACACCAGGGAATATATGTAAATTTGGGAGGGCGTGGGTTTAACTCCTGGTGCAATTATTATCCCAATTTTTGTTTGCCTGGGTTCTTGAAGTTATAATAAGGTATTGCTGGGATGGTTCCTTTATGCAGGCAACAGCTTCCCTTTGATTCTTGGGACATGCAGATACTTCCCCTCAACTGATTTTGGTAAACTCTTTTCATATAGTACTAGCAATTATGAAACAGTAGCATTAAAACTGTAGTTCTAAAGCAATACTAGGCTCAAAATGACTAGTCCAGCATGATTCCCACATGCAAAAATCCAGGAACCGACCCCGCTGGGAATCTAACCCGGATCGCCTTGGTGGGAGACAAATGGTCTGACCATTCGGCCACTGCAGCCCCTTGTATGTTGACTCTTATTATGATTAAGTGTTGGCGTTCAGTTTATTTGGGTGTCAATATTTTTTTCTTGATTCCTTGTTGGAAAAATGTCGTAGTGACAAAGTGACAGGACGGATTGTAATCAATGTTTACTATGGAAGTGTACACTGAGTTTTGTAGATGTTCTCATTTTTTCCATATGTGGTTTGGAGGGCTTTTGGGTCTTGTTTACTGAGTTTGCATGTTATTTGAATAGATATTTATTTTACTTACTTTTTTATACCTTGCAAGTTTTTTTATCACATTTTGTGATTTGTTCAAGAAAAACAATCATTTATGGCTTCCTTGTAGCAGCACACGGTTACAGTTTTTAATAATTGCACATTCTCTTCAGTAAACATGTTGACTATAGTTAGAAAGGTACACAGAAGTGTCTGTCTAGGTCCATCAACTGAACTGAGCGTAAAAGGAAATATTTTTTTGTACAGTAGAACCCTGTTATAATGTTCCCACTTATAACACTTTCCTGGCTGTAATGCCACCTTCATTTGGTCCCTAAATTTGCTTTGTAATAGGATATTACCCTCCTACAATGGTTTCCCATTCACGTATAATGTAAATATTTTATGAGCCATCTCAGAAACATTATAACAGGGTTCTACTGTAATGGGGTCTGGCGTTGTGTGTGCATACGTTGCTCCTTGCCTTCCAATTTTCATACCCTGTTAATTCAGCCATTGAAACATTTGGCACCGAGGTTTATTAAATGTTTGATGTATTGGAAGCATTATTTCATTACCACCTGGATGCGTTTTCTGTTTACATACTTGTTGCCTTTTAAAAATGGCATTTCGTATTTTATTTTTTGCACACAGACTTTTTTGCTCTTTAAATTTTTTGACTTTTTTTGCTAATTGGGAATTCCTTCATAAAACATTAAATATTAAATATTGTAATACAGTAGTTTTCTTTTCTTAAAAGTGAGTTCCATTACTGATCTGTTTCTAAATTTTACATTGTTGTTTACAATTGAGCACTACACATTAATGTTAGTTAGTTTAATATGTTTGTGTTAAAAGTTTTTTTCTGTTTTATGGTAATTTGGTTGGTAGGGTGATAGTTTGATGTTTGGTCTCAATTACATCAGAGCCAGTAGATACAAGTGCAATACAATATGGTAGAGTATTTTGCTTTTGTGATACTAATCTTTCAAATTTTTTGAATTGCATACAAACTGATGTTTTGTTTAGTAAGCTTAAGTGACATTTAAAATAGGTTTTTTATTTTTCATTCATTAAATGTTGTGTGTCATTTTAATTTTCTTACATGTATTATATATTCCCCACACAAGGATTCAGTAAAGGCCTGTAAGTAGTGTATAATGAGTTGACCATGTTGTCCCAAGGTCCTGCTAAATGTTTGACTTTAGGTAATTTCTATGCAATGCATGCCCCTTATTAGTATAGGCATGCTGTGTGACTAATAATGTGCATATTTTATTGCTATAAAAATTATGGTCTGACCACAGCTAAAATGTTTTAAATCTTATATTTTTTGGGAGGTACTAACAAAAGTGCTTGTGTTATCATGTATCACTTATATGCAAATTCATCATATACAGCACGCGCCTTGTAAGTTGGCGGGTAACGAGGTGGAATGTGTTGCATATAATATTACTACCATTGTAAATTTGAATGGCTAATTTACATAGGTCGATTTCATTTCGGTATTTAAAGGCTACTAGGTGTTTTTGCAGCGGTCTACTGCTTGAATTTCTTGAATGTGCCCTTCACTCAGTAGCTGCCACTCGCCATCTAAGCTGGCGCGCAGTGTAACTGCACACTTTCTTCGGTGTTGTTTACTGTTTACATGTAGTGGCGGCAGTTTTATTTTGTTATCGAGAAATAAAAATATGAAAAAAATATTGTGCTATTATGTTAATGGAAGCTTTAGAAATATTCAGTGAAGGACTTTTTTTTTGTGTTTTTTTGTGGTTGATCGTGGTCTGTAACTGTTGAATATCAGTTGATTTCTTGGAACAGAGTGGTAGACCAAACATTTTCAATATTTAAAAAAAAAAGTTTAAAAGTTTACCACAGTGTTGATGCCTAAGTAGAAGCAGGGCAGGGACTTGCTTTGAGCTTGTTTGGTTGTACTATGCGACAGAATGGAGTTCAGAACGTTCAGCTGCTTCGACAACTTTGTGCCTTGCAACAACTGTGGAGTGCCTGACCACACGCCCACACACCACTCCTTGCAGCACCTAGAGAGGCTGTTACAAGGCATCTCGCAGCGGCTGCGCAACATGCCAGAGTCTGAGCTGAATGCTGTGACATCGCCCGAGCAGAAGGCTGCTCAGGAGGCGGGGCGGGAGGATGGAGAGATCCTGGTGAGTGGCTGGATTGTTAATGGAGCAGTTGCGTAGTTCAGCGATCAGATGCAAGAACGCTGACAACTTTTATTTGGAGGAAAACAACTGTGCTAAAACCAATTTGTTATATATATCTTGCCTAGTTAACACACAGCAAATTGTTCTTCCTAACAGCAGTCTCACCCTCTCCACATTCTGTAGAAACAGCTTTGCTACTTTTATTAGAACCCTGATTTAATGAACTCTCGTTGTAACTAAAAATTATATAATCAAAGTATCTATAAACTAGTCTGAAAAAGAAAATGTCTTTGCAAAAGCTTAGAATACAACTTGTAATAGAAATAAATTAAATACAGTGTACTTTTTTTGACTGTAGGGTACTTTTTTTTTTCTCTCCAGAGATACCAGTGCACAATGTGCCCAAAAAAATAAGTTAGTCCGTTAGAAAGTCTGGCTGCAGCAGTAACATCTAATTTAATTACTCAAAAAAGCGACCTACAAAATCTACTTTGAAAATACACTAGTGATAATTTACCATATGTACATACTTGCAAAGTTGTTTAGATATTAGATTAAATTATGCACTGTACTCCCATAACTATACTTCTCTCAAGGTCCCAAGGTAATAAAGGTCTTTGTACAATATTTTGTTACATTTTTTAGGGCCGTATCTATAACCGGCTTTCAATTGACAACCAACTGCTATCCCCATAGAGAAAGAATTTATGAGCAGTTGGTTGTCATTCGAAAGAGATCTATAGTTTCGGCTTTTAGTGTCAAAAATTCCTCAGCAAAAGTCTGTATTGAAGTTAAGTTTGTTGAATTGTAGACGTAGTATTGTGGCAGTGGCATACAATGACAAGTGTCTTAAAATGTTTGCTAATAATCTCAACAATCATGCACATTCACGACTTTGTACACACAAAACCAACAAATAACCTTCAATACCTTCATTTCAACAGCTGTCACCCATACCATTCCAAAAAGTCACTACCTTACAGCCTTGCCACCAGAGCCAATCGCATATGTTCAACTCGCAGTGACCTCAACAAACAGTGCCAACAAATAGCCAAAGCTTTCACAGACAGAGGCTACCCTGAACCTCTGGTCAAAAAGCAAATCCAACGAGCCACCTCCAATACCAGCAGCACTACCAAAACAAAAAATACAGAAATCGCCCTGGTGATACCATATCATGAAGGCCTTGGCAAACTCCGACCCATTCTCAACTCAGGCTACAAAATCTTGTCCTCCTCACCACAAACCCAAAACCGTCTTTCAAAACCACCTAGGCTAGTTTTCAGACGACCACCCTACCTCCGCAACAAACTAGTACGTCCCAAACTCCCACCTTCTACAGCTACCAACACTATTACCAATCTCAAAGGTTCTCATCCCTGCAATAGCTCACGTTGTGGCACGTGTGCCATCCACCAGCCCTCTACATCATCCAAAAGCAGGCAAACCAACCACATTTACCCCATCCAAGGCAGTTACAATTGTGCTACCAAGAACTTGATCGACCAGCTACAGTGTTCACACTGTGATGCTGAATATATTGACCTCACCACCAACACTTTGAGACAGAGAATGAATGGCCACAGAGCAGACACCAGACAAGCCGTAGCAGGTAAAGACACCAACTCACAGGATAAACCAGTTGCTGCTCATGCAGCCCATCATAACAAGGACTTTGACTCTTGTTACAGCACTAGAGTGGTAAGGGCCCTGCCACCTACAAGCAATAGCTCTGAACTCAGATGATGGGAACTAGCTCATCAGTACATCACTAAATCCAGGCTACCACCAGGTCTCAATATAAGATAACATCCCCAGTCATTCAGCTTCCCACAACCACTGTACCCGTATATCCTCATTATCCTCTTCTACTTGACGCTTTCGAATCTCCCGCCTCACATCAGTTCAACCACTGGCCGCTAGGTGCATCAGCATCGGTGCATCTGCAGCCACACCACAGTCAGCCATGTCTCTTCGCCCGAGGAAGCTGCTCTAAGCAGCGAAATGTCGCGATACGCGCTTCCGCGATTGTGTCATCCTATTTGTGTGTGTATCTGTCAAGTACTAAAACATGAGTACTTGTGCTTCTGTCTTTTGTACATACCCATATCTTCAGTTTCGTATATCTTCTCGAATACAACACGCGACTAAGGCGACTTTCAAGAAACTATAATTACATGCCAAAAATCTCTTTGCATTAAGGTAATTATGAGTTTAACTATTTAGTTTGCATTTGTCCTTCATTCTATGACAGTGACATACAGTGGTATGCAGTTCACTTTGTTAAATATTTACGTAATGCACTATCACAATTGCAAAACATGTAAATATGTATGCAGTTTTCTAATGATATGAGGAAAAATAACTGTCATTGCCACTAATTAGAATCACTACAGTAACTAATAGAGCCAGTAATTTCTAGTGAAAATAATTGTGCAAAGATTTGTTTCAATGTCTTATGTGCACATGTTTCTCTGCTTCATGGTCAGTGATCGAATGTTTGTTAACTTTTGGCGTCTCTGGGTCCTACCCACAAATCACGGACATGTGGTGTCATGGTAACATTGTTCTGGTTGGTGCAGTTGAATGAGCCACATCTCTGCCCTATTATATGCTGCCAATAACAGTGAACCAGAGCTGCAGAAGTGCACGTAAGGCATTGAAACAAGTTGTTGCAAATTTCTTTTCACCGAAAATCACTAGCTCTACTAATAGTCAATTCCATTATTTTACATTTGTATTAAATTCTACTCTGATAATTAGCATGTATGATAGATTAACACTTTTTATTGGTACAACATACTACACACTACATATTCGTACAATACTTTGTCATAAGAATATATGATGCCGTCTCTCTGTGAAATAATAAAACGTGGCGCTGATTGCTGGTAGCAGTGAGCTGATGAAAAGTATCGAAAACCCAACAAGTTGCTTTATGTTTGCATGTGTAGGTTAAATTTTGTGGTCGGTAGGAACATAATTAGGTTGATAAACAGCTTATAAATGAGGTAAAATTAGTTAATTTTATTTGATTTTAATTCAGAATGTTGTGTACGATAATATGTACGTGGAATTACAGTCAGTAATATGCCGCTAACCATGTAAAGAATGGGCAACTGTTGTTAATGTTGAATTACACTGGAACCTAGTTAATACAAACCCTGTTGATACAAAGTTCTCATTAATGTAAAGTGGTTTTCTTTCCCCTTAGAATGATATTAGAATTTCAAAGTTGACTTAAATGTTCCATAAAAATTTTTTTATGCATAAAACAATGTAATAACATGTTCACTTGTTAAAGGCGGCCATTATGGTGGTGATAATGTTTGTATTTTGGGGATAAACCGCCCTGAACAAATGTTTACAGAATTTCTTTTGGTTTTGTTAACACCTGCTAATACAAACCTCATTATTACAAACTGCACAAATTTCGGTCCCTTTAGGTTAGTATTAAAGAGGTTTGACTGTATATGCAATAGCTGTCAGTGATTTTTTTTTCAAAGGTTGTTTTCAAAAGTGCTCACATTGTCAGGAACCACCTACAGATCATAACATGAATGACGGTAGCATAGAAGTAAATGTCTACTACTGAAGTATATCTTGCGTCTCATGACAGACTTTGAAACAAAGGTACTATATGTTTAAGTTGAATAAGTGAAACCTCGTTTATTAATATCTCATTAATACGAACTTCTCGTTATTTCAACGGGGTTTTCTTTTCCTTTGGGGATGACATAAATTAAAAATTAGTTGTAATATTCAATAAAAAAAATTTTTTGTGTGTAAAAAATATCAGTTGGTGGTGATAAAACTGTGTGTGTGTAAATAAAATTTATTTATTTATTCATTTATAAATTACCTGAAAAATAATTTTAGGTACACTTCAGAACTTAAGCATACACATGTTCATACAAATCTCATTATTAAAAACTGCAAAAATGTAGGTCACTTTCGGCTTGTATTAAGGAGGATTTACGTAGGTAATACTCCTCCATATGAAGACGCCACACCTAGACATAGTTACAGGAAGATGGTGTGCTGTTGTCACAGCCCCACGATGCGGAGGAGGAGGAGGAGGACGACGACCAGGAGGTGCCAGACAGAGAGACGGAGGGTGACAAGGGCAAGCACCTGTGGTGGCGGGAGAATTTGAACCTGGACAAGGCCCACCTGGCGCTGATCGGCTTCAGCAAGGGCTGTGTGGTGCTGAATCAACTGATCTATGAGTTCCACTACCTCAAGACGCTGACCCCCGACGACGACACCATGATGCGACTGGTGTCGCGCATCCAGGCCATGTACTGGCTGGATGGTGGCCACGTCGGGGGCAAAAACACTTGGATCACCTCACGCAGCCTGCTGGAGACACTCACTAGGCTCGGTGGGTTTCCTTTCCCCTTCCTTTAAAAGTTGCACAACCTTGGTACTACTACTATAATTTGTTCTTTCCTTGTGAAGGGATGGAATAATCAGTTAAAATTCTGTCTACCACACTTGCAGCCACAGAGTTAAAATGGGAAATCAGTGTTAAAATTAATTACTATCCAATGAATAAATTTTAGTGATACAGTTGAACCCCTTTTTTACACCAATCAGGGAACCCTGCAAAAATGGTGTAAAAAGTGGAAAAGTGTAAAATGTGGGAAATGCGGGAAAAGGTTTCGAGTATTACAAAGTTGTGTTGAACATCAATGTAACCATTACAAATGTAAACAAACAACTTTCACAAAAATTAACTCCCAAACATGTAAATCCACACCCAAGAATTATATTTTGTTTTAAAAAATTCAAAGTAAAAAATACAGTAAGTGGTAAATATTGAATATGCACTGACCAATAAAGTAGGTTATATCTTTGTTTAAAGCAGTTGAACCAACCATTTGAGAGACAAAAATTTTACATTTCCAGTTCTCTGCTATGATTTGTGCCGTTACAGACGATAAAACATTGTTAATTGGTACTTTTGTATTCTTGGACCCATACGTAATTCATTAAAATAATTCCTCAGGTGATTGTAATTTTACACGCAAACGTATTTTCGTTTTTCTGCAAACGACCAGTACGTCACAGAACTCTCTTCAATAGTAGAACAATTTTTATGATTGTATTTTTGTTGGAATTGGCATAAACAAGGGATACACATGTCCCAGTACGATGTTCAACACAACTTTAAAATGTAAAGATTTTAATCATTTGGAAATACTAGTCTTTTAGCTCTGTAGACACTTCAGTGCATGCCATTACAAAGTCTGCTTTGATATAAATTGGAAATTATTTTGCCACTTTGCGTTACAGTAATAATACTCTGTCACAAAAATTACAACCAAAACATAATCTTCACGGTACCGGAGTTAGTAAACAAAGAAACCATAGATTCATGTACAGTATACCGATAAATGCAATTGTGAGTGCTATTGTGTGTGCAGCATTGTCACATTAACTAGAGTAACTTAGTTTAAGTTGCGACCAGCCAGTTGTGCTATCACGTGAACGAGAGCATCTCGATGCAACTTCGTACAAGTTGCAACCAGTCAGTGGCATTGTCATGTGAGCGACAGTAACCACAGGTCAACAAAATGGCATGGAGTGGTCTAGTCCCAAATTGTAAATACTGTATGTATGGGAGTACGCGAGAGGAACAGTTGATCACCTTGGCGTTAATGTTGAAGTTTGCTGTTATTTTATACATATATCTGGGCTTGTCGCTCTTATTTAGAAAGTAAACAAACTTAAATAAAAAGTATGAATAGTTGGAAATAGAAATATTGAGTGATGTAAACAACGGGAATGTTGTACATAGAAACAAATGGAGATAAAATGGGACAGACAGCAATTGGTGTAATTAACGGGAAAATGTAAAAAACAGTAATGTAAAAATGGGGTTCTATTGTAATTTAAACCAAAAAGTATTCTGCGTTGTAAGCAGAATTTTTGGGTGAAGACTGCCATTTAAGAAATTGTGCAAATTTTTAATTAGTAGTATATCTGTAAATTGTTCAAAATTCTCCATTAATTATCGGAAAGTATGAGAGAATAATATACTATTTCTTTTAAAAATCCATTGTCACAATATTTTAAGGAGTTTTGGTTTGAAAGTTCTTAAAAACTGATACACCCCACATACATTGAGAATTAGTTTACTGCATTTTAACTTTGATTTCCCTTTTTAACTGAGTGCCTTGAAAACTGGAATTTAATTTAAGAGTTTTGCTTATTATAGACCAATAGGGAAGGTATCTTGCACACTGACAATGTTTGTGTTATTAGCTTATTACTTTATACAGTAGTTGCAAAGTTTAGTGAAAGTATAATGCATGTATAAAAAAAATGTAAAGAAAGTACAGTTACGAAAATGATTAATACAAGTTTGAACATTACAGATTGAATAATCAACAGTTGTATTGAATTTGAGATGTTCTAAATGTCTTGTGCATATCAATAATGAGTCCTGTGTTTTCCAGAAATGTACTTTTGTGTACTGTACTTCATTTATCAATTCCCAACTAACCGCGCTAACCAAGGGAGCAACACCACATACAATTTACAATGAAAATCTGTACAATATTAGGCTCTGAATATTTCTTCAGATATCACTGTACTAAAACTCATGCCACGCTTTAGTCAGGGTAATGCCAGGAGCATTAGCTGCAAAAAAAAATTGTAAAAATCTATAGCAAAATTCATTTTAAAAATTAAAAATATTTTTACTAATACAGTCAACTCTTGATTACACGACCCCGGGAGTAACGACCCTCTCGAAGTAACAACCCTTTTTCCAGGAACTGTGAAAAAAAAATGCTTAAAAAATTTTTAATTAAAAGAAAATAGCAGAAAAAGGCGTTGCATTTATTATGGCCGCTAATGGTTGCAGTTATTGCTCGAAAACAAACATGGCGTGTTTGATCTAAAAATATACGTTGCTGCCCCTTCCTCCCGCGCGACGCGATGGCCAGCCGGCCGGCCCAAATGCCCCTTCCCTTTCCCCTGTTGGTCGGCGACCCGCCCGCCTCTTTCCCTCCAACGGGCGCAGGGCAACCACTCCATTAAGGCAGTTCGCTCACCCCTTTTTTATCATGTGTGTGCCGTAACTTTTTTGCCACTGATTTCTCGTGCCCTTGGATACAGAAGTTTTTCTTTGTGCCTGTGATATTACTATTATATGTCGTGCTTATTTAAGCTTTGTTACGTTTTCCGTTTCGTTAACTAAATGCTATTACATATATTTACCATCATGTCATTTAATGATGTATACACAGTAATACTTATAAATCGTTATTCTTTTAACAAGTGAAAGCTGGACAGTTCAAAATTGACACTATAAAACGTCGGGTGCATGTCTCAGATATGCGTGGCATAGGGCAGTACGACACTTGACAGTACGACACTTGACAACAGCGCGTCTGGTGTGTCACTAGTCCACACGTGCGCTTGCGCACCCACGCACGCGCTATAGGCTCGACTGTAAATAAGAGCTGTGGATACACTTGTATACGTCGGTGAAACTAAAATGTGAAACCGCGTTGTGTACCTTCAAAGTTGTTCTGTGATTGTGTTATCCAAGTTTATTAACAATGATCACACACGGCTGGCCAAGCTAGAGAAGTGAAATAACTGCAAAACAAAAGGAGTATCGTTATCATCACGTCCCATCTGCCTAGCGAGCGTCAGGAGCTGTGACTAGGTAGCGATCAAAAAAGGCACAAGTGACATAGGTTAGACACGTTGTGTATGTTATTTTTTAACTAACCAGTTTCCAGATAGGTCCTTGCGCGCACAAATTATCGTACACGTGTGAGTGGTCACTCGCTGCAAAGACAAGGTTCCAGGAGGCAAACAGCTTTTTCCAAAACGTATGTTCTGCCAACTAGAATTATTGTTGCCGGCAAAGTTTGTGCCTGATGTGTCAAAGGAAAGTTTTAGATGTCGACCATACATACATTCATTCAGATTGTGTGTGCCTACTGAGATAAATTACTATTTCATTCAACAACACTGCGATAGTAACTTGTAAATACATAGTTTGGAATCGCCGACATTGTTGGCACTTATTTTACGTTGCCGACGATAGGCATGTTTCATAATTTACGTTGCCGACGATAGGCATGTTTCATTATCATGAATTCATGCTTGACGTTGAGCTACAGAAAGGTCGTATATGCACGTCCAGAGTATCCATTTATAAAAAATACCTCATTCTATTGAATAATATGACTACTGTATTTTAATAAACTTTGTTGCGGTATTCTTGTAAATAACTACCAAAAAACGGTCGTTGCGGCCGCGAGAATATATAGGCCTATTCCCGGTGACGTTTTTGCTTAATTTTGAGCCAAAGAAAGGTCATATATCCGCTTCCAGTGTATCTATTATTCAAAATACTTCATTCTACTGAAAAATATTACTATTTCAATAATCTTTGTTGCGGTATTCTTGCAAATAACTTCCAAAAACGGTCATTGCGGTTGCAAGAATATATATTCCCGGCGACGTTTTTGCTTAATTTTGAGCCAAAGAAAGGTATTAGAACCACTTCAATAGCATACTTTTAAAAATAACACATTTGCTTTTCAAAATAAATGTGTATCATTTTATAAAAACACCAAATTTTTGCGCCAGAGAGGAGTGAACGCCGATTCAATGATAAAAAACTGTAAATGCCGACATTTTAGAGGTCGGGGGGATTGCCGAAAATTGGTCAAAATTCAAATAACGACCCCTCCGAAATAACAACCCTATTCCCGGGAACCGTGATGGGTCGTTAAATCGGGAGTTTACTGTATGTAGAATATTTAATGTTTATTTTTTATGAAAACTGCTAAAATAGGACTATTTTACACCTTTAAATCCCAACCTTCCTGGGGAGTACACCTGGGTCCAGTGGTAAAATTACTCTCAGTTTATAATTCCCCCCCCCCCCCCCCCCCATACACAAATCATAGTTACGCCACTGGCTTTAGCATAGCAGTTCAATGGAAAGTAGTGGCCACGGTGGCCGAATGGTCAGACCATTCTCCTCCCACCAAGGAGATCTGGGTTCGATTCCCGGCGAGGTCGATCTTCGTATTTTCGCATGTGGGAAATGTCCTGGACGATGCCGTTGGTCGGCAGGTTTTCTCGGGGATCTTCAGTTTCCCCCGCCCTTTAATTCTGGTGCTGCTCCATACTTAGCTCATGTCACCCCTCACCAGCGCTAAAGACCTCTGTGTTAAGCGCTGACCAAAATCATTCACTCACTCAATGGATTGTGCTTCTTGTTAGTGATGTGCATACCTATCTGTGGATGTTGCATAAAAAACGAACAAACTTAAAGAATTGAAGTCGCAAATTGTTACAATTTTTCGCAGATATTCACAGTGGTTGTGAATGCTGTGATTAATCGTCAAAGTTCATATTCCACCCACTGATAATCTAGATTTGTTTGTACAGTGAAACGGCTTTATTACAGTCCTGAAGAGTCTTAAATTTTTATATTTGATGAGGTTAGATTTAGCAGTTGTTTCTAATAAAAAAACAAAGTCTAGAAAATAAAAGTTTTCACACTGTGGAGTAGGATATTGGAAAGTAATACACATGACCGTACCAGTGTGAATCCTTGTTTCCAATGAACGTGACATAATGTAACACTGTGTAATTAATGACTACCTTCTACAGTATTATAAAACCGAATTAAGTGTTAAATGCTATTAATCCCTCTTAAGAGTTAGTGGACGCTAGATTTTTTTTTTATTACTTTCAAGGCACGGAAATGAGGATGGCGATAAGTCGAATATATTACGTCTGCTAAAAACCTCATTGCCTCTAGGCGCGAAGGATTAAACTAGCGTGCAATGAAAGGTGTCCCTATTATTTTATTTATGTAAAGTATGAGGTAAAGTCCAATGTAGGTTTCTATGTTTTAGTTTTCCGATTACGGTTGATGTTAAATAGCGGATGGCATTTTTTAAATCATAGGGACATAGTTTGAAGTGTGTCTTCTTTTGGTAGATAAACGCATTGGAAACATTTTTGATAGTTATGTAAGAAAAAATATTTTCCTCACCACACGACAGCACCTCTCATGTGGCAGGTCCACTAACTCTTAAGGGAAAAGAAAATTTACTTTCGTAAAGGATTGTTTTTCGTAACAAGCTTTCAGTGTATTTTACTCACTAGTAGACATTCAGTGTTTCTTGACTCTTGTTTGATGTTCCAGGGATAAGAATCCACATTCACGTCACACCGTACCAGGTGCAAGACGACAAGCGGCCATGGATCCGCAAGGAGGAGAAAACTTTCGGAGATCTGCTACGAAGGTTAGGTGCCCCAGTGGAGCGAACTTTGCACTTTGAGAACCAGGTAGCAAGTCTGCATACTCACTTTGAACTGTTGACAAGTTTCAGAACGCCTGGTGGGAACTGAAACATATCCTCTTGTTTCAGTCACCAACGTTTGAATAGTTCCTTTTTTTTGTTACTCCTTTTTTAATTCCATTTAACGGATCAGCTACACGAAGACTGGCCTTAAAATGTGAGCGTAGTTATACTGATGAACATTGCGTACAGTTTTTCAGTGTTTGTTTGGTCATCAGTGAAAAGTGTTTTGGCCTTCTAGGCTGGTGTGTACAGTACTTTTATTACACAGGACTGTATATATATGTACATATGTTTGTTTTGATGTGATATAGTTTTGCAAATTGCTGCTGCTGCTCCTGTAAAAATTGCAAAATTTGTGGCAAGAGTTGATTTGCATGCTACATGTTAGTGAAATACATATATTATGTAGGTACAGAAAGTAAAACTAGTTACTTGGATTTTTTATGGGCTGTTGTTGGTTGTGCATTTCTTGAGTAAGGAAGGTAGTCTCAACATCCTGTTAGGGCACCTGAAATGTAGTTTGTTTACTTACAATTGAGATCCTGCATTCTGAATTAATAAAATTGTAACTAGGGTCTGTTTGAATCAACTATTCCACTAAACAAGTCGGCTTCGAGTCTGTATGTGGGATGTGTTTGTTTCCTGCAGCCAGACTGTTTATACAGTTGCTCTGGGTAAGACTGTGCGAGCGGGAAGATTCGGTGTTGGCGTCTGTGAGCTGCTGTGTGTGGATTATGTTGCCCTCGGTAAGGCGTTGAAATTGTCTGCACACATGATTTTTCTGATGTTGTCGGGGATTGTGGCCTTGGAGGAGGTACTCGCATGCAAATATACTTGCTGCGAGTCTGACTGTAGCATGTCCTGAACGTTCTCATTGCGTACCTTAAATTAAGAAGCCTCAATTTCAAAGTCGTAACACTTTATACAACTCAAACGTACCCTGTCATAGAGCTCAACCATTGTATGTTATGCTGCGTTAGGATTATTTTCATCCAGAATCGCGAAAGTTTTTCCTGAGTATGTCGCTCTGTAGGCGAACAGTAAGCAGTTGTATCCATCAAAGAGAGCTTTCAAGATGTCTTTGGTGCTATGTTTGTATACTTCCTTGTTTGATGCAGTTTCATCAAACAAATAGTCTGTTCTTGTTTTTCCTTTAGGTAATATAGGTCATCCGGCTCATTTGGGTCAAACACCAGCCCTTGCTCATTCACATCAGTGATTTTCTTGGCTTCAAGCTCTTTCTTTGCGTGGTTGCACTCTCGGCACAACCTGCAACTACACTGATTTTAGAGGTGGTCTCTTCTTGGCTTGCACCTATCCCAAGCCTTTTGCTTTTCCTGGCTATATACATTATTTTATTTTATCCGAAGAATGCCTGCTGCACACTTTTTTCTGGCCTGAATGTTAACAACAGTGTCTGATATTCACATATAGGTACACTAGTCAAGCAACGACTTAAGGTGCTTAATTTGACTTTCTTTAATTTACAATATCCCCGTGCCACAATTACAAATGGCACATTAAATTTAAAATGACATTTGAACAACCAGTTCTTCACTATAACATGCACAGTGTCATAAACATTAATCAAATATCACATCCATAAAAAATTTATAATAATAATAATTAATGATAATAATGTACTGTATTTATGCATAAGAGCCCCATTTTTACCAAAATATTAAGTCTGTAACTTGGGAGGCGGTAATACATGAGAAAATTTGAATGGGCAAAATATATACATTTAATAAATTTGCATGGGTGCATTCTGATATACATATGAAAGCAAATTGTGACTTGCGTTGCATTTAAAATTGGTACTTATTTTGTAATTTTCATTTAAATGTAGTGGCTAATGGGAGATTATTGTGTGGCTGCAAAACACTTTTGACGGCATGACATCACTGCATATCATGTCCATGGTCAGGTATTGGTTGCTGGTGCTAGGAACGGCAGTTAAATAAAAGCACATTTGGATAGTGTACTATGAGTTCATAATAAAATTGATACTTTTTTTACGGAGAATGTTAGTTGATAGAGTATCCGTGCTTTATCACAACCGCGACGAGAGACCTACGTGATTATGTAAACGAGGGATGAGCAGGCTCGTGTCTGTGTAATGACTTTACAGCACATTTTGGTGGGCATTTAGATTGTTTCATTTCGCACTCTCTCTGTGCAGCTTAATTTGTCACCAGTGAAACATAGGGTCGAATTCAGAGCCGTCCTTCCAAAGAGCTGTCAACTCCCATTCACCTGGCAGTCTCTTAACTTCTCGTACTTTAAAAACACCTTTTCGAGTGACTGCCATTTGACACCTCCACTTTCGGCATGGATCTGGCTACACTGCCTAATATTTTCTCATTTGAACTGCTTACAGTGTTTGGGAACACACCCTATCTTATTTTCAACTGTTGTTTGTCTCGTGTTCCTTCATAATGTGTATTAGTTACTACAGTGCTTCATCCTTTGTCTATGCTGGTTTTTTTTTTTATATTATTAGAAGAAGCAGAGATAACAGCAGCTTTGAAAAACAATTCTTAATATTCCCCATCCCAATACAAATTAAACGTGTCTACTGCAATTCTGAAACATAATTTCGTTTTCCAATTCTTCAAAGAATAATAAAACCTCTCCAACATGATTTCTAACTTCCAAATCATCTACCATCGCTATAACACAACAAAGCACAGTATGTATGCAATCCGAATTCAGAGATGTCTTTCTATTGTTATCCACTCACTGAATGGCTATTAAATGGACAAAACAATTTTTAACCCATATAAGTTTATTTCAAAACAAATTTTACAGAATGTTAAAACTACGGTTTTGCCAAGTGGCAAGAATATTTTAGACACTTTGTAAGCACTAGTGAAAATGTTTTATATGAATAGCAATGAATAAAAACCGGAAGCTGTATTGATTACTTAAAACTTAATAGGCTTTCGAATGAGCTTCAGAGCTCATTCACTTTCAACTGGTCCCAATGCCATGTCTTAGCGGTCAACCATTCACCGAAAGAAGTCTCTGCAGAATATTTTTCATAGAACAGCCATTTGGTGAGTGGATAACCAACGAAAGATGTCTCTGAATTCGCCCCTTAGTAGGTACAATGTGTTATACTATAGTATTTAAAAACACTACCACCAGGAAAGAAATGTGTATGTTCCCTATTGTAAATACAGTAAACCCCTGATCTAACGACATACAGGTAATTACAAGGAACCCTGGAAAATTCAATATTTTAAAAATTGCAATAGATTGCAATAAAACGTTATTTAAAAGTAATTATATGTAGGTACATTAAACAATAACGTACTGCAGGTATCATAAATTAGTGATATACAGCTGTGAAACAATAACTGTTGAATAATGTTAGAAACTTTGGCTGGAATATAGTTGAGACGTTCGCCGGGCAAGTAGGCTGCCCGTGCAACACCGACATATGTGAGACGTGATGACTAATGCTGCCGTATCTCCTCCTCCCCTTTCACC
Source organism: Medauroidea extradentata (assembly GCA_003012365.1). Taxonomy (NCBI): domain Eukaryota; kingdom Metazoa; phylum Arthropoda; class Insecta; order Phasmatodea; family Phasmatidae; genus Medauroidea; species Medauroidea extradentata. Next base: position 30,101 of record PNEQ01006554.1, read on the forward strand.
TTCCTCCATGCAATTCTCTCACTTCTCCACGTGTGCTTACCTCAGCTACGCCCAGATACCTAACGTGGCGTACCATTGGTAATTTACGATACACGTGTGCGAAGCAGTGATTTTTTGCTTCGAAGCGAAGCCGAATATTTTTCCTTCGAAGTCGAGTTGAAGTCGAATATTTTATTGCTTCATGAATTTCGCATGTTTGCTATGCTGTAGTACCGCTTCCACATGATTCAAATGTGGCTCTATATAAACCTGGATGATATGTTTTCATGTGATTATGTTGTGTCTAAACAGTAAAATAGAATCCATATAATTCACAACGGGTACAAAATTAAAACTTTAACATTTATACAAAGTATAATTCTGTATTAAAATTGCACCATATTACATTAACACTCGGTGAATAAAACATTTAGTTTATCAAGCAAGTTAGCACTTCGATTTTTTAAAGTGTTTTTTGTACTCTACTTCCGATTTACTAAAAAAATTTAAATAGTGCTTTTTTTTTTTTTTTTTTGCACAGATCAAGACTGGAAATGTTTTCTGTAAGGTTAAATAAACTCTACTAGTAGGTAAGAAAACACACAACACTTCAGAACAAACCATAGTAGGTTGCCTCACATTACAGTTATATTTACCCACATATGACATTGTACACCCTTATGCACCCTATATTTTCACGTCTGAATTCGTAGTGAAAAAATGTGTAGGTAAAATTACGAGTGGTTCTTTTTGTCTCGGGAGCACGAAAGTGGTTCTTTTTGTCTTGGGAGCAATAAAGGTGGTTTTTTGAAGCTTCGAACTACCCTCGAAGCGAATATTCTGCAACTTAATATTTGATTCGACTTCGAAATTTCGAAGCTTCGCACACCCCTAATTTTTCGATTCTTTTTTGAGGAACTGTAAAAAATTCATGTAAAAAAATCGAAAATTTAAGGAAAGTCATCCATGTTGCATTTTCCTTGGTGAGTGCTGTGTTGTAAGAAACGTACTGCTGCAAATAAATAACACTTCTTCTGACTGTCCACGCCAGCCAATAACCATCCCCCCCCCCCTCCGACAAGCCAGATTGTGCTTGTGTGCGTGCACATCAACTGCCAACTGTCAGATAGTCACGTACAACTTGCATCCTGTCGCGACAAAGCAGAGCCACATATTTGTTTTTCCTCTCCCACTCGGCCACTCTCTCCCATCAGCCAATGTGTTTGTTTCCGTGTCTTGTGAGAGCCCAGGGGTATGGGGGTTGAAGAGACATGTTTCCCCCTAACCCCCTCGTTTCAGCTCGGCAAGAAAATGACCAGCATTGCACTCAGTCCGTAAAAAAAAAACAATTTAGCTTTAACTAATCTTTTTTTTATAGCGACAGAATTGAGCACGGCTTGACCTTGACACCTTCTGCTGTATTATTGATCCACTTGAGGCTTGTGACTATGAAGTTGCTGCAACGCAAAAACAGCCTACGACGCAAATACAACAGTCATCATGTCGCCGTGTGTGCCATGTGGGCTGATTGGTTTTTGTTTTATGCTCGCTCGACAGGGGAGCAATGAGAATGACTGCAGCCAGCGCACCAAGAGCCACTTCGCCTTGATTCGCAATATAGAGCATTCAACTGGTGCGTTGTTCATAGTTTCATGGTTTTTCCAATAGGCCTACGACTTTTAGTGATGAGTATAATTCAGTCATTTTAACGTGGCAGAACCTTGAAAAGTCAGTTATCGCTTTTGAGTGGCTCCAAGTTCGCTTTCATAATAGGCATTCGAGTTTTTCAAAAACAGGTACACAAATTTTTTAAAAAGTTTGTTCTTAATAAGAACTTTTATTAGCATCGCTTGAATTCTTATAATGGTAATACGCTAGAACAGTTCTTGCGCAGTAAAAAAAAACTGAATGGCTGTACTGAAAGGTTTTATTTCGTTGCAATGTACTTTCACGTAAATAATATGAGTTGTTATGGTCTATGCACTTCACGCCAGGCAAGCAGGACGAATCACGAGCGCACAGCGAGCTGAGAGGGAGGCAAGCCAAGGCCAGTGGCCCAGCCGGCCTCTCCACCACTCCACCCCCCCCCCCATCTTACACAACCAGACTGAGAGCCGCGCCGTTACACTGGGATTATGGAGCACCATTTTATCTGGATGATACCTTTTCATTGTACTAAAATATAATTTCAATTAAAAACTTGTTTATTTTAAGTCTGTAATCTGTAATTGTTCTATGTATACTAACTTTAAGAAAAAACACGCTTAAAAATTTTTTTTTTTTTAATTTGGTGGAAGGTGGGTTAAAAATTAATTACCTCGGGACTAACGTCATATGCGATCTAACAACATAATTACCTTGCACCGTGCGATGTCAGATCGAGGGTTTACTGTAATTTACTTCAATTAATTTTTTTTACGGCTTACTACTGCGACTTAAAACAGCAAAATTATAAAGTAATTGGGTCACGACTAATACATGTAATAAACATACATACATACCTTTTAATGGCCTTTTATTTTCAAAAGCAAAATTGTGGCTATTACCAACTCCCATATCAACAAATATGGCTGCTACCATGTTCTCTCTTTAGTCGTATCATACAATACCAATTACTGTAGTGCACTTTATTTTTTTATCACTGTAGATTTCGTTGTTAATGTTATGTTTAAAAAATTCCAAGAATGAAATCTGGTTAATGAATAAATATAAAGTAAGTAAACAATGTGAAAAAATAATTGTTCACGCTCGTCATACAGTGCAAGATAGGTGTTTTGCAAGATGCCACTTGTGGCCGGCAGCTTCAGGTGGACTCGGCTCGGGACATGTTCAAAGAGTTTCACTGCGGGAGACATTCTGCTCTTTACAGTAGTATGTTCGCGTTAGAAATTAAAAGCAGCCGCAGACACTTCACAATATCTCGCTCTATCCAGAGAGATGATTCCATTTTTGAAAATATTTTAAGTCTTAAATTTGTAAAAGTTATTTGGATGACTCAATTAGTTACCTTGATGCTTCAGGTATGATATTAATACATATACAGGTGGTTTCCCCCTGTCCCTCCCTTTTCTTTGTTGTGGCTGTTATGAGCGGATATGCATTTCATTTTTCCTAATTTTGAAGTTCATAATTATGACGGCTGTTATACATGGGCTGCTGTTACATTCACGTTAATACGGTATTAGTAGTAATATTATAGTACCGGTAACTAATAATAATATAAGTAATTACAGTACACTACTCTTGATTGGACGGTAGTCCGGTGGCGATCAATTTTTCCTGCCCCTCTAGCAAACCCTCTCTAAACCCTTCTTGAACCTTCCACCCTCCCTCCCTTCCCCCTCACAACCGCAGAGTAATCCTGCAAAACCTTCCACTCCATCACTGACCTCTCCATTTTCCTCCACACCCTGTTGTTTCATCTCCTCCATATATCTTCCCTTAGTGAGGTGACAATTTAAGGGTGTTCAAGTGGAGAGAAATCATAATTTTATATTTGTACAAAATGAAAATATGGTTAGTTTTGTAGACATTACTTGACAGTAAATTTTCTTCTTACAAAAAAAAATTGGCTCAGCCAGTTTTCACACAATGTCATTTCAAAGTCAAAGTTTGCATAATTTTATTTCATACAAATCTTAGAAACCAGTGAACATAACAAAACGAACAAAAATCACATCAAAACTACTTGTCACTGTCTACGACTTGAAGTATAAGGATGCAGACTCTGGCTCCCTGGGTTAGGTAACAGTAGTGTGTGGTGTTAAGGTACAGAGGTAGATGTGTGAGATATTCTGTTTCACTAATAAACTTCCCGACTTACATAATAAACCCTTGTGTTGCTGTGTTAAACTTATAATTATTACTGAAGAATATTTATAGTACTCTTAAACACATTATCAAGCAATAACAAACAAGTACAATTTATATTTACGTGCATATTTCCCGTGATCACTGTTTAGTGCACATTACAGAATCCGTGCACTGCATTGGCACAACTGGTCAGGCACTCGGCCGTGTTTGTAAATAAACACTGTTACAAGGTTAACACATCACAGGAAGCAATTATACATTGAAAATACACATTGGATAAGCTCTTGGAAATAAATGAATACTGTTTCACGAATACAAACTTTAGCCTAATAATCGTACGTGGTAACATATTACCCTGATGTAAATATAGACTTCAACACAGTGATCTGCAAAGTGTGGGCAAGTGCTAGTACTGGTAGGCTTTAATGGTAATGTCCAAAAAAAATCGAGGGCGAGTGTGATATATGTTATAGCAACTACGGGATGCGTCAATTTGTGTTGGCACTTAATTTAGTAAAATTATGCAGTTAGGTATTCAAATAAGATCATAAATATTTTAAAGTACATGTGAAATACAGAGAGATCAATTTAAGAGTTTATTTTTTCAGAATCGTATTTCAAAAGGAAAATACACAGAGCTATGTTCGGTAGTTTGCCACCAACCGTATAAAGAGTAAGGTGACTGCTGTTAGTGTTAAGTTATAAGCAGTAGCTGTGTGTAATTTTTTTCGGACATTAAATATTTAGTGCTCACTTTATTCTGTACATCCTACAGTATATTATGTAACCAAGTTTTACATTTCGAAAATAAAAGCTCTTCAAGTCTTACTACATCTAACATTTCAGTAGTGTATATTACAGGGTGGCCACCTGGAAATATGAGGGAAATTTCAGGGAATTTCCATCCGAGAAATTTCAGTGAATTTTCTCGCCTTGTTAGTTTTCAGCTTCTGTAAAAGTCGTAGGTAACGTTCTCAAATCTTCAATATTTTCCTTCCTATTATTTTTGTTTAAAAAATCACTTCTATATAGAGGTGATTATATTCTATTGTTAAGTTCGTAGTTATTTCTGCTGAATTTTTTGTCTGATCTACTGGCAATAATGTCAGATAGGACTTGAAATATTTACCTTTATTGAGAAAAAAATATGTTTAATAAAATGCCAAAATGTTGTTTTCATACTTGCAAAATTCAGTCAAATCAGGGAATTTTCTTTGTTGCAATGAGTGGCCACCCTGTATTAATCCTCATAGTCCTGTTCAATGGGTTAGGCCAGAAGTGTGTTAAAAATAAAATTTATAATTCTAAAATAATTCATTTCACAAATCACTAATGTTTACGGAAGGTAAGTTAGAGATGTCAATTTACCAGTTTGTTCTTTGAATTTGGAAATACAGGTAAATATCATTATAACAGGACCTCTAAATGGCTCAAAAATTCTCGCTAGGCTATAGTGAATTCTCGCTATAGCCAAATATAGTTATAAAAAAAGTCAGATATTTCCTTAAGTACATGTGTTTTCCTTAGTGTACATCCTGGCAATCTTTTGTTACTACTGTATACTCCAAATAAATATAGAGGAAAGCCGTATTTTATCCCTAAATAGTTACACATTTTATTGAATAAAATTATATGAAGATCAACAGGTGGGACCTACAACTGAGAAAAAAAATGAATGAAACTTAAGGATAACTCCACTTACCTGTACCAACTAAATTCTACACAATGCATTCGATGTTATAGTGTTAAATTCGGTATTCATCTTTCCCCAGGCTGCACTAACTTTCAATGTACTCCAAATGCAAAGCACGCAACTGTTACCAAACCGTGCAGTAAATTAAAAATGTCATAAGATTGAATTGGACACCTGCTGTATAATTACAGTACCTTGACTTTCCCATTACAAAAGTCTGCTGCTCGTGTTTACTTCCACCGCGTAAAAATAACAAACTAGTACGTGTGTGTGATGTGCTTGCGTCGCAAGGTCGCTAGTCTGTAGCCACGCGTGACAACACTGCTACGACTACGCATTGCAACACCGCTTGGTTCAAGATCGCAGTTGCTACCACCAACCCACACCCGCACTCATTGTCCATGTCGTGCTTCAGCAGCCAGCTACGCGACATGCAGCTATCGCGATGCCAACAATGGCTAGTGTACATTACAATGACCTATAAAGCTGTGTCGTGGCCTAGACTGTGTCCTGCCGTTCACAGCCTGCCCATAATCAATTATGGTAGTGACAGTTTTGAAAGCTACGGCAATAGTGTGGGTACATCCGAAATGCTGTACAGTAAATCACGCTACAAAATATGTTTTTTTTTTTTTAATTAATACAATATAAAAGAGTAATGGAAAAAATATTACCTTAAAATCCTGTTAAGGTTTACAAAAAACCTGTCATAAAACATTCTTGATTTAAAAAAAAAAAAAAAAACACTTTCCTAAGAGAAAAAGTCCGTCAAGATTAGCTTCCGATTCATTTTCTTAAGGAAAAAAATCCGTCAAGAGTAGGCAAAAGTTTATAGAATATGCCCGACTTGTCCGCATCATAAATGCCTCGTGGCGCATGTCGTTTCAAAATGTCCTGGAGCACAGGATCCCACATCTTTACTGCCTTGTCACTTAACACTTCCCTATTCCCCAGACACAACAAGTTCGGTAATTCCTATTCGCACTTTTATCGGTGCAGCCAGCCCTCGCTACACTTACAATTTTCAATTTTCATTCGAAGAGAGAGCTCCGACGCCTTGGCTTTGAGCATTGGCCCACTTACTGGTACACCTGAAGATGGTTTTTTATTTAACCATTCTAGCAACACATCCTCTAAATCGGAATGGTCTGCAGCACACAATTTTTTACTACCTGTCGGCACATTTTGCTGCAGAACAACAGCCTTTATTTAGTCCTTGTTTTTAGGATCGTGAACAGTGTAGAGGACTGCAGATTGTATCGTCTGCCAATCTCACTTTTGCCGACATTCCCCGCTTCGCACTCGGTAATAATTTTTAATTTTGTAGCAATATCAAGTGACTTACGTTTCCCATTTCAAAAACTAGGCTATATAGCCAAGTAATTTATCCAAAATAAATACAGTATTAACCTATTCAAAAGCAACACGACACTACGATCGGCACTTGGCGGAAACAACTAAGTTTGCGTGAAAAAAAAGTAGGATCATGTACAGAACTCGACATACGAGCATGCGCCGCATCACAGCGCGACAAGTGCGAGAGAGAGAGAGAGCATCTTCTCTCTCGCACCTGTCGTGCTGTGATGCGGCGCATACGAGTATCTGTCTAGTTATGCAGCCACGCCCGAAGCTTTAAAAATCGCCGCATTGAAGTGCCACAAGTGCGATATGTTGCAGCAAGAATGCGTGAGGTATCGATTGTTTATTGCTACCATACTGGCCTATCGTTATAGCAAACAATATCGTTGAGGTTCATTCGTTGTAAATAAATATTTTAGCCTAGTTTTTTGTATACGGCGGGTTGGTACATTTTAAAATTCTCGTAATAGTGAATGTCTCGTTACAGCGAGGTTTACCTGTAAGTGGAACCTCGTTGATACAAAGTGTTTTTTTTTTTTTTTCCCTCTTTGGAATAAGTTAAGAAATTAAATCTTTAATGCTCTATGAAAGTTACCATACGGACAAATCAATTTCAAGTCACGTTCAGTTGTTTTCAGACTAGACGTTCTGGAAGTATTCTTGCAAAGCAAAACTTTGAGTTTGTGTAAACACCTGTAGTACAAACCTCACCATTATAAACTGCAAAAAATTAGGTCCCTTCATATTTGTAGTAATGAGGTTCCACTGTAGTTTGTTGCATTTGATTAGGCTTATAAAATCTTGCACGCGTGCACATGCGTGTGTACACATGCATTCACGCACTTCTCCTTGTGCACTTGTTTTGGAATATTGAAAAATTCTGATAATGAAATTCCAGGTTAGCATGACACTAGTTTACTTTGTCTGGAATACTATGGCCCTCTTTCATTGTGCTTTAATTTTTATAGTCTCTTTTTTACACTGTACGTGTTAATTTTGGTTCAATTTCTCTCTATGCTGATAATTGAAGCATTGATGTGCAATAATGACAGCCTTACCATTCTGTTCAACAGTTATTAACATGTACTACTGTTGTCAGTGTATATTAGACAAGCTTTAGCATACAAAGTGCTCACATCATCATGAATGTACTCTAAAGGAAGTGTGTGCAAGTACTATAAGGATCTTGGAAGTACTATCTCATAACACAACACATTTCTATGTCTCATGCTTGTTAAATAATTTATTTTAAAACTCTTTTGCAGAAAGTTGTGTTGTAAGGTAACAATCAATATTGGCTGGATTTACAGAAAACTAAATTTGAAGGAACTTCATTGAGTTATACTGCCTGTGTAATACTGTAACTGCAGGTTTTGTTACAGGAATTAAATTGGAAACAGATGAACAGTTGTGTTGTGTGTATATCTGTATGTATTGATTTGTAAATATGAATAAATGGGCTTCTAAATGATTAAAGTGTGGTAGAGAACTACTATTAATACTGTATGTGGTGTACTGACAGTGGTAAAATGCAGAATGATTTAATTTGGTTGCAAAAAGTGCAAAAAAAAGTATATTTTAATCCTGTTTGTGTATTAATCTATGTAAGTGGCAAACGGCAAAAAAAAAAAAATATTGTTACCATAAAAAGTTTATGTATATATATTTTTTTTTCCAGTTTGCCACTTGTGTGATTCAATAACTTCATAAACAACAAATAATGCTAAATGAGATAGAAAATAAAGTACATGAAAGTTGGCTTATTACTACAATTAAAATTAACTTCATGCCTGAAACTTTATTTGCTACAGACAATATTTGTTAATTGTTAATACGTCAATAAATAAGATTCTGACACTGATTTTAAAAGAACGCACATTAATGAAATGTTACATATATGCATAAAAACACAAGCTGAATAATGATTAACTATAATTCCATATGTGCCGCTGTAGCCATCATTCAGACTGTGCTACATTAATCTGTATTCCGTAGTTTGTAAAGTTAAATTGTGAGCAGTACTAAACCTTTTCTTCAAACAATGATTGCAAGTCTGTAGTCATGTTGGTAAATGGTTTTTTTGATATTAAGCACAGACAATTGTTGCACTGATAATTTTAATTTATTTTGTACCATGTGTGTTTGCACTGGCTCTTTACTAGCTTTACAAGTTAGTAAATGATTCAGTTTACAAAAAGGTGAAGTAATTGTTCCATTTACGTACTGGGTGGCTGCTACCACCACTCCCCCACAATTTCTGTCACTTGGCACAGTTATATCAGCACGTTGATGTGTTAGGACCTTCAAGAAGGTCCACTGTTCAAGGCTGCATCCAGCCACCAAAAACTTGTTCAATTTCTCTAGCAACAGCGAGACAAAGACGGTCTTGTGATGGTCCAGCCACAACCTGAAAGAATAAAATATAACAGTGGAACCTTGTTAATACAAACTCCTCATTACTACAAAGTTATTTTCTTTCCCCTTGGAATAAGATGAGAAATTAAATACTAACTTAACTAACTGTTCAACAAAAAAATAATTTCCCTTATACATAAAACAGTTCATTGGTTACAGGGTTATTATGGGCCTCGTCCTCTCCATTATAGTCACTCTGGAATTTAAATTTAAGTGTCATAAACTCAAACCTATTACTAACATATTGCTATGTGTAAGAGGTACTAATACCTTGCAGCTTTCACTCCTTTAAAATCAACACCAGTGAAAGCATAGCAAACAAACAAACCATGCAGGAATACCCTAACAGCAGGCAAATTCCTTAAGTTAGGTTTTATGTGATCAAATTTACTAAGATTTCCCCGAGGAATTTTCCTGTTAGGGCATGCATGGTTGATTTAACAACTGCTCTTTCACTGGTGTTGATTTTAAAGGAGTGAAAGCTGCAAGGTATTGTTACCTCTTACACTTAGCCATATGTGTTAGTTGTAGGTTTGAGTGTCATTCAAATTCTACAGTGATAATAACTTACTACACTAATTTTTGCGTTGCAGATCCGGTATAGAATAAAAATTTAAGGTTTTGAAGAGTCAGCCGAACAAACAAAGTTCACATGCGTACAAGAGTCAATCTGTCAAGCTAATACTTAGAATATGTCTAACCAAAAGCCTTATCACTGACTGGTAATCAAACGTCCTGGTTGCACAGGTCAGGAAATAAAATAGATAAAATTTACATGTAATAAAAAAATTTCTCTCAGATTTTACATTTCTCATGAACAGCAGCGAGAGATGTACCAACAGCTGTGAGTAAGTTTCACAAGGCTCCACCCACCCCTCATTGGTTGCTTTTTACAGCCGCAAACATAAAATTTCATGGCCTGAACATGTGTTTCTGTACAGTAGTTCGTGGGTTACGTACATGAAAATGTTAAACATTGTGACAACACAGGGACATCAACAAGGCAGTACACGTTTTTACTGTGCAAAAATGACAGCTTTTTATTTAGGTTCTCTCTACGGGTGTGCAAATATTTGAAATTTCAAATATTTTTCGTACAGTAAATATGTATTAGTATTTGAAAAACGAATAGCTAATTCCCAAGTTTCGAAGCAATTTCTGATAGTGAATTTTTAAAAATTTCTAAAATAATCTGAGTAGATAACAAGGCCATTTCTTCTTACAAGCACAACATAATTTAATGGATTTCACCCTTTTTGTGGATACTTAAATCTTCAAATAAATATAAGGAAAATAACAGACATTCTCAGATATTTTCAACATAAATATCTACATCATGTGTGGAGTCACATTCTTGGCCATAGAAATACTCCCGCAGATACTCATTTATCATAGTATACTCTGCACTCGAAACATGGCATGGAATATATCAACCATGCGTACATCTATTAAAAAAAGTTGTTTGTTTACGTTTAATCCTGTTTACTTAATAAAAATAACTTCCCTGTAGCAAACATTTTATGTAAGTAACGAAACAAATAAATATTGTGGATCCTTACCAATGTTCCAAACAGTGGGAACATGCAAAACATGGATAATTATCAATTTCAACTTTTTGTATAGTCTGCAATTCCAAACTGATGGTGACCAAAGTGTAGATCCAAGTTGTTCCTGGGAATGATATTACGACAGTTCATGCTAGAACTTGATGCACCAGTAGTAAATGTTTTTGTAAGTCAGCCGTGGCGTGAGCATCATATGTGCAAACTTTTTATTACTGATACTTTTATTTGATAATATATTTAGCTGGTTGAAAATGTTCAAAATTTGTATAAAAACTATTATACAAATGTTTCGTAATGTTAAACACACTTATTTTACCAAAAAATATTTTGATCAGTGTAGTAAACATTAGCAATACATAAGTTTCCTGCACACTAAGAATTAATTTTTCCTAGTATTGTAGTAACTTACTACGTACATATTAATTTAGCTTTCAAATTTCTGTAGCAAGATTCTTCTAAAAATATTACAGAAAATTTTTTTTATATGCATGTAGGCAAGAAGTAAACTAGATCAGCTGAGCCATTTGTAGTAAGCACTTTTTTTTTTACAAAAACTTGCGATTTCTAACAAACATAATAAAAGAAGAAACCAGGAACAATAAAGCAGTATATTACTGTAAGAACGGATACAAAGTAACAAAAACTAAAATGTAATAAGAATGTTCAAGGTTATTATGAAAGAACTGCTACATTTTGATGCTTTTATTAATAAAGCCAAGTTGATTTCTATATCTCCTTGTAAATGTATATGCAAGATTATGCACTGGCAAATGTGTACAATACCTAATTTAAAGAAACACTGTTTGAAAAATATTCAAAACACTGAAACCACTATTCGCACCCCCTAGTTTTCTTCCTTATTATACAGACACAAAGAAAGTTTGATAAGATTGTTTATTAAATGAATTTTTAAACAAAAATATTATAAAAAATAGGAATTTTCCCTATTGTGTCGACACTGCTGTTGCCATAGAATAAACAGCTTTTTCCTCTCTCATAAGTAATTTTTCAACGCTCGGTTGGTTCTCAAAACTGTACAGAACATCAAATTGAAAAGTGTTTGTCTGTAGAAATTTGTACACATGGTGTTCTTCAGAACTGTTTAAAAAAACTGAATTCTTATATGAGACTATGTTCTTGCAATTTTTAGGCATTCCCTTTTTCTCTGATGTTTATGTTGGATGTAATATTTAATTTATAAGTGAAAGAAGTAGGCTGCTAACCTGGATACCAATTGGCATTCCTCTGTCATCCTGTCCCGCTGGACAGCTGGTCGCTGGCACCTCAGTCACGTTGAACGCCACCGTGTAGTGAGCGTTAAACAGACGTACGAGCATTTCTCCATGACGAGTGGCACTGCTGACGAATGTAGGGTACAGCAAAACTGCGTTGTTGCTCAGGAACTCCTACAGAGTGCATAGGCCAGTTAACTAGAATCCGAAACAGTAATGGTACATATACATACCAACCAAAAGGTAGCAGCACAAATTTTCTCAAGTACTTACCATCTTTGTTCCTTACTTTGCATTTAAATACATATGTAAGTGCTTGCAACTTTCAGACACTTGATTGCAGACGGGAATATTGAAAGGATGTGTGTTGGCCAAAAAAAATTTTGGGAAGAAAATTACATTACAAGACGTGAAGAGATACTGTATTTGGTCAGTGCTTAACATCGAGGACTGTAGCGTTGGTGAGGGGTGATATGATGCGAGTATGGAGCAGTGTGCCGGAATAAAGGGCGGATAAATGGAAGATCTCCAAGAAAACCCGCCGAACAGCGGCATTGTCTGGCACGATTCCCACATGCGAAAATCAGGGAATTGAACCCGGATCACCTTTGTGGAAGGTGAGCGGTCTGGCCCCTATACCACAGCAGGCCCCTACATTTCAAGAGTCTGCTGGCATATGTAAGCGACAATCTGTTGATGCACAAAAATTATGAGGGAAATAATTGGGACTTGTCGTACAGCATTACTTCGGCACTGTGACACAGATGTTAATGTAAAATATGTCTATTTTTACGCTTTTATCAGCTTATTTACATGTTCTTTTAAAAAAAATTTTTTTTTCTTGTTACAGAGTTAGTTTATTTTAAGAGAAGCAATAAAAGATGAAGTTGAAAAATTTTTTTTACCTTGAGGTATTTTTTGAGTTTGGAGTTTTCCTCTGCTATATTTTCCTTGGCACTTTCTGGAACAAGGTTTGCCAGGTTTTTCACAACACCATATAGCATGCAGGATGTAGACAGCTTCGAACGACCAGAAACGAACCTCAACAATTCCAGGCACACACTTTTGCTTTTCTGAAAAATTATGAAGTTGTTCTGTGTCAACAATGATAAAAGGTTCAGTTTTTCTGAATGTTTCTTAAGTTTAATTGCATTTTCCATTTCTCACATTTTGCTACTGGTCATGGGTATTAACTGTTAGCCATTTTATAAAAACAGTTGTGCAACATGTTGTAATGGTGTCCATATAAAAACCAAGTTAATGGCAGTCCTATGGTTTTACTTCAATCAAGAGCACCACATACGTAGCAACTAATATATGCATACTATATAATGAGTGAAGTGCAAAATTTGGCTCCTACGTTGTGCCTGAGGGTGAAATCACAATAAATAATGCTAACAGAAGCGACAACATAAGTTTACTATTCATTATTGTTATTGTACCAGCTCTTGTGGCGTACAAGTATATAAACAATACCAGATGGATTAGAGACTTTGGATTATACAACCACTTTACTGCTTGAGATACTCTAATTAGTTTCTATATTAGCTTAATATTCCAAGTGGTAAACATGATGATTCGAGGCTCAACATCCGATAATAACGAACCCTATTAGAAGAAGCATAATAAAGCTATTTAACCACTGTTATTGTACCATCTCTCGGGGCGCACAGTAAACAATGCCATGTGGAATTTGAAATATTGGTTTAAACAACCACTGATATTTCACAAAATACTAATTTGTTAGTTATCTCATTTGCGTATTTAGAAATTGTAAATGTCATTTATGTATTAATTTCCTCACGGATAATAAAATAGGACCTACTTAACTTCAGGGTAACCAAACTTGTGCAAACACAGACACCATGAAAATCCAAAGAGAAAACTACTGCAATAAAAATCACGTCTTGTCGCTTCTGTTACTACTTCTTGATTCTGTGACAAAATAATCATTCTGAAAGCCCAGAAGTAAGTTAACAAAAACAGGTGGTACTTTACATGCGCAACTATTCACCCACTGTTTTATGTTAAAGGCACAGAACTGACATGCGGTACTTATGAAACAAAAGAAACTAAAATACTTTTTTCCAAACAACATTATATATTTTGTATTGAAAACTTATGCACCTAAGTTTCTTTTGAGATACTGTTTGCAGGAGTTAACCTGGGTTGAAAAATTTCAAATGAACTTTGCCTTGTAATTTAAAAACTTCAAATCTGATTTTATTTTAAGTTAATGTTGAATATGTTGTTTTGTTATATGCATACTCAAAGTACGTTACAAACTTTGTTACATGAAAATTTAGATGAGGAGAGGTTTCCAGCCTCATTAAAACAACAAGCTCTTGAAAGCTTGTGTAAAAAAATGAATTGACGTTACATAATAGAAGTTTCTAATTGACACCGATCTTAAGAAGGGAGACATTTGCAATTGACATTGAAAACACACTTTTGTTAAAATGACATGATTACCACAAAAAATTAATAATGAATTTCTAAACATGGTTTAGCAATAACAATATCTGCATTCTGTGAAAAAATTGTTTCTAATACCTTTCACTATTCCAGACTATGGGGTTTGTTAAGCCTTTTTTTTCTTTTCCTTTTATAGAATTTTTTGCCATTGCATTTCCGGCTGTTAAGACATAATTTGTAGTAGGAGGTCCTCATGAACCAAAATGCTTTTCCTTGTCGCAGCGCTCTCAAGTGAACCTTTGTTTTTTTTTTCTATAAAATGGAAAATATGTAGGAAATGTAGATGGAGCCTTACAGGTAGGCAATATGCGATGTACATGATGTGTGAATAAACGTTACGCTAGTTGTCTACGAGACAGCAGTGGACACATTTCAGTAACTTGTGGCGTGCATCATTAGTAGCTGACGAAGTGACCTGACGGAATGTCAACATGTTCCAGAGTGTGTGACTGTCCTTGCTGTAGCATTACAATGCCTGTTTTAATAAGTGTGGCATGACTTTCAAGCGTCTATTGTGATGCTGTAATTTTTAAACATGTTTGACTTGAACGTGCTGCCACAGAATAAACTAAGACATCAAAAGCAAACTTCATTGGTATTTCGTAAACTCGGCAGTCTGCTTATTTATGTTGGGTGTCATGTTCTGATGGTTTGTGCATATGTGGCAAAAGCAATTTTTTGTGTAATGTTGCAGACTTGTGGTGACTTTCTGTAGTAAAATTTCGTGTCATTTAGAAGCTATTGTAAGTTTTTCTCTTGAAAAATGATCGGAGCAAGGTGGCGCTATGGTAATACAAACTCGCATTCGCGACGCCAAGGGTTCGATCCATGGCTTTTGCCATCCTGATTTCGGATTTCCGTTGTTTCCTGAAATCACTTCAGATGAATGCTGGGATAGTTCCTTATCAAAGGTGATGGACGACTCCCCTCCCAGTTTCTAAGTTGTGTGTCACCATCTCTAATGACCTCGCTGTCGATAACACGTAAAGACCACTTACCTTGCCTTACCAGTAAAGATGAAAGCCTTACAGGACCATCTACTGTTCAGAATTAATTGTTCAAACAGTCTGAGACAAGCTAAGGATTTTTTTTCACATTTCCATAAGCTCCAGTACGGTAAGTTGTTTCATTAATTTTCTTAAGCAAAGTGAAAATACATCAGTTCGACCAACTGTTACATCGGCTGTAACAAAATTAATTATTCAGGTTTGTGGTTTCATATCACTCACAATATTTGTCTATTACAGTTAGCAACTACTGCAATTTTTATATAAAACTCGAACTGCTGCAACTGTATCTTAAACACTCTTAACACTTGATTTAATATTATTGGAAAATACGTTACCGTACATATAATGTTTACATCAGAACACAGAACATGGCAAACATCACATGCCAATCAGCGCCTGAGTTCGCAGACATCAAAAGCACCGACACACTAGTTTACTTCTGTGTACTTTTAAAATACGTAATGTGGTCTCTTATCCATTCAGCACTAAGTATGGTCTGTACATTGTAAGTTTGCCTAATTTTAACATTTCTTTTCTGAGAAGAGCATCGTAAACAAGAAGTCAGAATGGTTTGAAGGTGAACACAATGATATTGCCTGACAATTTTCTTAGCATAGAAATGTCAGAATCAGGTAAACATTTATTGTACAGATTATAGCACTCCTATGCATTGCATGTTGTCTGCCCATTGGGCTTCACATTTTTTGATTTTTTTTTTTCCTCTTTCTAGAGAAAAAGTTCACTTGAGGGTGTTGCAACAATGCAATGTTTCTTGTTTATTGTGGCCTTCTGCTACAAACAGTGTCGTAGTAGCAAAAATGCAATGGCAAAAAGTTCTATGAGAAAAAATACATGTTTTACCAACCCCCATATAATCTAATGAATATGAAAGATTTTCAAAGTCATATTTTCAGACATTATTATTATTATTATTATCATTATCATCATCAAACTGCACCTAGGTACTTTTGGTTATTTTAATAAAAGTTGCCTTTCCATTTCAATTTGCAATCACGAATTTCTCCCTTAAAATTTGTGCCAATCAAAAAATGAATTTGTAACTTTACCTCACTTTTTACTAGAAATCTTCTCACTAACTTTATAACATACTTTTATGTAACATACTTTTTATGAACAGCATATGTACAGTATTGTTCACAAAAATAAAACACAAACAAAAGTCTTCCCCTTATCAAAAACTCAACTTTGGAAGGTTTTTTCATTGATCAGTACATTGTAAACTTAAAATAGTTTGCTAGAAAAAGTGTTTCTGGCATATTGCAACATGGTTAATCTATTGATAGGCGGGCCCTTCAAAGGTCACCAATAAACATTATTCTATTACAGACCTTAACAGATAAATTCCTAACCTTGGGATCAGACTCATTCTTGAAAATGTCAGTTACCCCTTCCATGAAGACAAGCGGCAATGCCAACTGCACAGTTGAATTAAGACCTGGAAGATGCATCTGTAGTGAAAAAAAAATTTTTATGACCAATCTATTTTAAGAAAAAAATATATAGCTTTTAAAATGACATCTAAAAATTTTGTTTTCATGCTTTCACTACTTGCTCAAATATTTAACAGCATTATTTTAACCTGTGCTGAGAAATACTACAATGGAATTTAATGTTTACAAAAACAATGCTGAGAAATGAAATATATTTAGTAGTTATTTAGAAGTAATGTACTTAAACATGTGCATTCTGACTACATAGTAATAATGCATACATGCTTTCAGTTAAAGCAGTAACATTCCAGGCAGGGGTTCTTAAAAAAGTAGATACACCCACACCCCCAAGTAAAAAAAAAAGGGGGGGGGGGTTAAATGTCTTATCCAGACTCAGAAAAAAACTTTGATTTTTAAGCTTGGAATGGTGCTATCTAAGGCATTTCCTAAACAAAATATTGAATGTACAACTTGAAGAAATTTTTATATTTTTAGAATGAACTATGCTTCAAAAGGTTAAGGAAGCACCCTGCTGTCCCACTTTGGATTTGTCTGTAACTCTTAGATGAATTTATTAAACACAAACACTGGAAGGTCAGAAGAAGGAAGTACAGGTACGTAGATACAGGACAACCTAAACAAAATGGAGATCAGTGGGACCCAGAATATAGTATAGGTATATATTTTTCTCTTTCTGGCATATTCCCTTATTAAATATATCAAGTACGATTCTGACACTTTCTTTCCACGCCACATATTATTAAAATACAAAAATTGCAGTGCATACATTTTTAAAGAGCACACTGTACTCAAAAGTAAATGTCTTAGGTCAAAATAAATATTTACCTTGGAGATTGCCATTAGAAAATACTAATCACTGAAAATGTTTATGTTAAAAAAGTATATTTTGAGAAAAAGTGGACATAGTGTCTTATGCCTTAGACGTACAGAAATATTCTTCGTAAAACGGCTTCCAAAAGAACTTACTCTTATTATGAACAGACTATACATATACTACATACAAGAATACACATGTTCACTTACATACTGTGTGAGTGCATGAGTGTGTGCACATGAGAGAGAGAGAGTGCATGCATGTGTGTATACACATACACATACATCTAAATACATGTCTACAGATGTTCATATAATCATATATACATGTATGTTTGTACAGTACATATACAGTGGAACCTCGTTAATACAAACCCTGTTAATACAAAGTTCGCATTAATACGAAGCGATTTTTATTCCCCTTGGGATGTAACAAGTATTGAAATAATTACATTAATGTTTAATAAAAATTTTGTTTATGCATTAAACTATGCAATATGAAGTTCTCAAGTAAAAGGAAGTCATTGTGGCGAAAAGACTATTTGATTTGCGGGGATAAACAGAGACAAAAATTGTAGAAACATTTTAAGATTTTAGTGAACACCTGTTAATACAAACATGCAAAATTTTGGTCCCTTCAGGTTTGTATTAAAGAGGTTTGACTGTATATGGATGCATATACATATACTCAAGATACATAGTGACCAAGACTCCCTTGTTAGTCGCAAACTATTGGTGAATAATGTGGGTTTTAAACAATTGCTCTTAGTACACAAGTGAGCAGCTGGAATGTGTTATAATTAATGCTGCTTTTTGTTTTAATACTCTGTTTATGATTACTGATTTTTCTGGTTAAGTCATTGTGTTGTACATAGTAAATGTTGCAGGACCATACTTTTCTTCTCCCTTCCTCCCTGTTCACATTTCAGTTTTATAGAGGATCCATTTTGTTGTATTGTAGTTGGATTCAACATTAATACAGCCTTGGCATTAGAGGCTGAACCACTTAAATCAGGTAACAACAACAAAAATAAAAGGAATAGAATTGCTAATGGCTTTTCTCTAGGTCATTCTCCTTATATGATTTTGGAAAGCCAAAATCAGGATGGTGAGACCAGAAATCACCCACAAGTCCACTCAAATATGAGGTAAAGGCGTGTTATCTGTGGAAGACCTTGTTTAGTAAAAGAAGGGCATTGGGATACACATTTTAAGTACAAAACAGTAAATGTAAGAGGAAATGAATTAGTATCAAGCTATTTTTTAAAAGTTGTGGCACAAACTATCTATGGACTGTATCTTTCTTGCATGCCTGAAAAATATGTCTTAGATTAATGATACTTAACAGTATGTGATAAAATGGCAGAAGTCAAAACCTACAAATTGAAACCACTGAAAGTTACTGGAAAAATTGGAAACAAGTAGCACAATCAAAAGTCAACACGTGTTACTTTTGTAATAATTTTCAGAAGAAAATACATATTCAGAGTTCAATTTTTTGTACCATGTGACTACGGCCATATGACTAGCGTCCCACTTATCTCAACCAATTTGCAACGAAGGCATGTTCAGAAAATCAGATTTTTGGATGAACCTAAATTCTTCTTTTATTGTTCTAGGTAGCAGAAAAATTCGCCATACCAAGAAAACATAGGAATTAATACGTGCAAGTTCAAATGCAGTATGCACTTTACAGTATTTCAAGTAATGTCAGTAGTACCACTACAATATGTTTTAAAATTTAATTCCGTATTTGTTGTTATGAATTTTTTTTAATCATACTATTGTATTAGTGCACACACACAGGCAGAGAGAGAGAGAGAATGTTTGTTTATAATGTCAAAAGAAGATAGGCAAAAGTTAATTTTAGTAACATCTTAACTAGAAGAACTGAAGTTCTTAGTATCTATACATACATTTAATACATACCTCTTTGATTGTTGTCTTGTGTTTCAAACGAAAGTGATCAAGCACAGTTCTCATTGCTTCCTTTATCTTCGGGCTAACACTATCAGTAATAATGGAACCACCACAGTCTTCCACAAAATATATTTTCAAAGATTTGAAGTCTACCTGAAAGGAAAAACAAATACTAAGCAACAGGACCTATAAGATAACAAAATTCAGACCATGAAAAATGTTTAACATACTGACTACAGGTGTAATGGAGCCTATTTAAAATTTATAAAATATCACTGACAAAATACTGTGAAGTCCTCGATTTATGTCAAGGCAAAGTCTGGAAACTACAACATAAATAGAAGCATTGTAATTTGAGTTGGGTCAGACCTGTGGTCCATCAGATGGCAGTGCAAAAAAACATGCATTCAAGTTAATTACTGACAACAGTGAATTAACAGCTGGTTAATTACTGACAACAATGTAGCTATGTACCATCTAAGCGAATCCCCCACTTAATAATAACCGTATAACACAGCCATATAAACAAATATATAGGTATACAGATGCCTTCACTGACTTATTTGTTAATCTTGTGCATCCCAATTTGCTACGGAACATTTAGTCTGCATTTTTAATGCCCTGAAAACTATTAACAACTAAGTCTTATTATGACCAAGAAAACCATTGTTTTTCCATATTTTTATTCCTGTTGTAATATTTTTTCTCTTCTCAATACAGAAAATGGTTTTTATCGGGAAGTAATGTCATTAAAGGTATAGTTTATAATTTAACTTGTAAATCCCATTCCTTGCACTTGCCGTGCTCTGGGGTAGGGCAGCACTCTTAAAAGAGATGTTCTCGAGGGAAGACTGGCACCAGTTGAGCATCTTTCGCACTTAAGAGGTGGTGTTCGGGCGAGTTGTGAGCAAGTGAATGTTGCCTTGTGTCTGCGCAATCTCAATCCAGATTGTGCTCTTTGTATTCCAGTTTTACAATATTCTACGTAAATAACAGCAAACGTTTTATGTCAAAGATTACAGTAAGTGTTGGAAAACAAATATTTACTTATCTTTTCATTAAGACAGTGTGGTGTTATGGTAAAATTGCACTGGCAGCTTAAGATACAAACGCGTTCGGAACTGGACAGATTTTTATATGTAGGTAATTCACGAGTGAAAATACCGTCACTGATTTACAAGGGACAAGGGTAAGAAACAAATACATCAGCAACAAACAAATGAACAACATTAAAAGTGTTCTGTGCATTAGTACCTGTCAGCCAATTACAGTAGAACCCTGTTATAACATTCCCGCATATAACATTGTCCTGCATATAACATCACTTTTCTTTGGTCCCACCATTTTTCCATAAAGCATAATGCTTTCATTTCCTGCTTATAACAACACTGATATTTTCATTTCCTGCATATAACATCACTTTCTTCTCAGACATCAACCACAACTCAGGTAAAATATTTCTTAACTGTATTATTTTAGATAAAATAACTAAGCTGTAGACTAAAAAAAAATCTGTAAAAATCAAATTAATGTCTGGAAATGTATCATAAGTGTACATTACAGTGATATTAAAGACTGTGATCCTGAAGATGACGATCATGAACCTACAGAAGACAAGTGGGAAAGCCTCTATTATACACACAATGTATGTATTCATCACGTTACTGATAACACAGTAACTATAGCCTAATTCAATCTCATTATAGATTTATTTACTGTATGTAAACTATCAAGTTTTAAGTTACTTTTGTGTAATATCCATTTATTGAGTGTAAAAATATTGATTCCTGCTTATAACATTTTCTTGCATATAACACTTTTTTTTCACAGGTCCCTTGAAAAATGTTATAACAGGGTTCTACTGTAATCTTACATGCAGAATCAGAGCCAAAATAGTAAAGGGGTGTTTCGTTCACAAGTTTTCTAAATTTACAAGACAATTATTTCACAAATTCTGGTTTTGCTCTACATGGCAGTCGTCTTTACATATATTGCTAGACTTTGTATTATGTACTGTAAGATGACCTATTTAACAAGCTACTATTTATTTTGTTTGAGTTTGCTTGAATTGTTGTCATTGTGATAGACTGTAAAGATAACTGTTCTCTTGTCTATATTAAAACATAGCAAAACATTAATTTTTGTGAATAATGTGAAAGGTGGTCACTTTTTAGTAAGAGAGTTTCATGATAAATATGGTAGTTTTAAAGCCATCTCGTATAATTAAAGCGATAAATCGTTGTGAACTGAGAGTCAAACACATTTATCGTGTCATAAAGTTAACAAGAACACATTTAAAACAGCATGCACAAAACTTATCACTGCATCTCAACAGTTAAATGTTGCAAGTTCTCCGAAAAATAAAATGTGTATGGGGCAGAGCAAGGTACATAATCGTAACACGTTAGACAATCATGAGTGCCATGTTCGAGTCCCATTTCTGGCTGTCCTGATTTTGCTTTTCCATGATTTCCTGAAATTGTTTCAGGTGAATGCGGTGATAGTTCTGTAACATAGGCCATGGCCAATTCCTTTCCAAGTTCATGTCATGTTCAGTTATGCATCTACGTCTCTAATAACCTCCCTGTTGAGAAGATGTGTCTACTTTAAAAATTTATCATCTGTACGCAGCTGCAGGGAAAGGCCAATATTGTGCTTTGTGTGAGAAGACAAGAATGGGAAACCGAAAGTAACCACTGTTGTGTATCATGCTGTAGCACGAATAAAATTTCAACTCCATCAAACAGTTTATGTACAGATTATTGGTTAAACTATTGAATCACTAGGAATGGCCTAACACATATTTTAAATTTATAATTACAAGCATAAATACTTTCACAATAAAAATTCTCAACTGGCAACAAATTTAATTGGATTTACTGATGCAATACGTAAGTGTGAACGACGTTCCAAAATGACGTAAGTTGTGGACTTGCATCTGAATGTTTTTAATTTTCTCTACTGTTATTTCACAACGACACTGTTACAAACTTTGTAAATTCAGGTAGCTTGAAGTTTGTTTCAAGATGTTTCTCTGTAATTGTACACATTATGTGTCACACTGTAATTGCCACCAAATACGTCTCTCACTGCCAACTTACCGGCTCATCCAGGCAAAGCAGCTTGGCATTCTCGCCCGCAAGGATGCGAACCATGAGCGGCAAGTCCTCTGCATACCGTGTCATTGGCCCAATGGTGAAAAGTTTTGGCCACATTGTATCCGATGACGACGGGTTGTGACCGGAGATGGATATCAACCCTTAAGCAAAATAAAGAGTGGTGAGATTGGTAAGTAGGCTCTATGTCCCGTCGACAGTGAGGTCATTAGAAACTGTAACACAACTTGGTGCAATGACAAGAACTGGGTCAAACGAGGTTGTTAGAATAATTAGCTTTTTCACTCCTTTATTCTTCTTCAGTTTTTTAGCTGTATGTAAACACTGAATTGTTCTGAGTTTGGTATGTGTTGAATGTATTTTGTTGTTCTACGATTATTCTGTGTGTTATGTTGATGTCTGAAGTAGCAGAGAGTAGTTTTTTGTTGTTTGAGGAAGAAAATGGAGAAAGGAAGGATGAAAGATAGGAATAATGTGTTTCTTGAAGTAAGAATAAATAATGTTTTGGTATGAAGTTAAAATATATTAGTTTAACACTAGGTCCTCCCGAATGCAAGTCCAACCCGTTGCGCTACCTCGCTCGGTGAAAAATAAAGAGAATATTATTATTAGCCTGTTGGCAACTGCTGCTTGGTATATTACCTTGACAGGCAGGTACAAAAGGCAAGTTATGGTTCACGAAAACTTTGTCCATGTAGTAAATTCTCAATTATCTGCATGCAGATTAGTTACTATACTGATTTGACTATGTCACCTTTAAAAATAATTTTTTATTCCAGATCCAGTCAATTGTGAAATTGTATGCTGACTGGAGTAATGAATGTTTTTGTGCTGTTTATATTGGAGCACGGCTGCAAAATGCAGGGCCAATGGAATGTACGGAACATGGCATAGCTTCTCACATATGGAAGAACATTTAAGCACTGCAATTTTGTTTCAAGCCGTTTTCCAATTTTGTTACAAGTAAATAATTTCAAAGGAGAGCTTTCTGAATTGTAAGCAAATATTTAAAAGACTGGGTAAATACATGCATTTGTTACAATTTTTTTAGCATATTAAAGTAAGGTTTTGTTAAATGTGAAGTTCTCAACTTGCTAATTGTATTTGCAGAGAAGTGCACATGGCTACACTTTTTAAAACCTTTTATTTCATAGCAAGTTGTATCCCAAATGTAACCGAGGCTTGGATTAGCTGGAGTAGAGAGGGCATCAGCTTTAGCCTTCTGCACATGGCCATCAAGCATTCTACTGAAGTAATTTTAGAAACATGTGGGAAACTTAAATTGGAATGGCCAGATCTGAAATAAAACCTGGGTCTTCAAGAATCTGAGTGTTTTACCACACCGCTGGCTACTTTGCTTGGTTTCTTGAACAGTAATAATAAAATTTAATTTTGTCTACATAATTAGTAAATAGGTTACACCCAATTTTGCTCTTTAAGGGTGTTCACGTGGCAAATATTCAAAATTTTATATTTGCTTGGCATAGTGTTAGTTTTATAGACGTTACTTGTGACTACATTTTCCACTTGTAGTAATTTTTTAGCTCTCATAGTTTTCTCATAGCGGCACTTCAAAGTCAGAATTTGCAAGTTACAGAAACACAGGTTTAACAAAAACCAAGTGACTTGCTTGAATGTAATAATTTACACTGAAATGTGTATAATGGGCACTATGCTAAAAGATTTAAAATCACTCAACAAAGTCATTTTGTCTGTTTTTAAAAATTCCATAAATTAGGTAAATTTTCATTATTTTTGGATTTATTTTAAAAGTACAAAGGAATTCCATTCTGTGTTTTTAAATCTTTAAACATATTGCCCATTATATCTAATTTCAGTGTAAATTATTTCATTTGAATCAGTCACTTGGTTTTTGTTAAACCTATGTTCATGTAACTTGCAAATTCTGACAGACGTGCCGCTATGAGATAACTATGAGAACTAAAAAATTTCTACAAGTGGAAACTGTAGTCACAAATAATGTCTATAAAACTAACACTATGCCAAGCTAATATAAAATTTTTAATTTTTGCCACATGAACAACCTTACAAGGTACTATCATAATGGATGGCATTTCATACTATCTCACCAGAATTTTATATTGTCTCAAATATAAGTTAATGTACAACTCAAAATGGCCCACTTGAATAATTTGGTAGTTTTCTGGAGAAAGTTAAAATTATCCACTGTCCTCTGCCATTCTGGCAAGAGATGAGAGGTACCTATAAGAAGCCTGTGTTTCCACCGATGTTAATATTTCAACGGTAATTGATCATCTACTTCCACTGCATGAGACAACCTTTCGTACACATGTCTCATGTAGGAATACAAGTTTTTGACATGTTTTAATGTTAAAACTTTATCACTTTTTTCATAGGAATTTTTTTTTTCTCTCTCTCTTTCAATTTTAATGATTATGAGTAGTTTCGACACCTGTATACACGAGTCGGGATGGAGTGAACCAGTTTCCCCTCCCTTTTCTCAGCATCCATACTTGCATAGTCTTTTGCACCAATCTGAACATTTTTACAATCCGTTATTTTTATCTCTGCAGGCTACAGCGGTGCGACAGTAAAGAGGATTAACTTATGGCAGTGGGATTTTAAATTGTGTATGTTTACATGTAAAATAAACAACTTTTTGATAGCAACCAACAAACAAATCTCTAAACAGGATATAATTAAACCAAAGTGCAGGTTTTTTTATTACGATCTCAAAGTCAATGTTCAAGGTAACATTACTTCCACTGTACAGGATTTCCAGAAACGGCCGCATAAGTACACCACGTGAATACTGGGCTGAATTGGAGACGAAAATGTTGTACAATGACATTTAACATGCACAATAACATACAAAGGCGAATGTAAGTTACCTCTTGCACTGCACAGATATTTTACTACCACTATTTTGACTATCGTATTATGAGCGCGGGTTCGAATCTCAAGCAGTCCAAACATGATTCTACGTTTACTTGACATAACATTCATAAAATAATAACTGGATGTGGACCGCAAGGAAGGGGGAGGGGTCTTTCTCTGTGCTGTGTTGCGACATTGTGCACAAAAAATTGTTGTACATTTTACCACTAACATTTTGGTCTCCAATTGAGTCCAGGATTCGCATGATGGAATTATGTCGCTGTTTCTGGAGACTTAAAACACATTTATGGATTACTATTTATAAGCTAGCACCACATAAACATTAAACTCACTATCCTGACTCATCCTAGTAGGACTGCCAACAAAACTCTCAAAGCAGAATCTTTAGGCATGATACTACACAGTGAGCATAGTAACTGTGCACACTGTCATTCTAAATGGTAAGACAGTGGTAAGCCTGGTGTGTTGCACTCACCTGGGGTCGGCTTGTGCCCGAATACTCCGGTGAAAGCTGCAGGGACGCGGAGAGATCCCCCAACGTCAGAGCCCACGCTCACCACGGATGCAGCAGAACCAAGCAGCGCTGCCTGCAAAACACGTCTATGCTCGTCAGTGCCTCACAAAGATGTCTGCCAAGGAGATGGTGGGGGGGGGGGGAGAGAAATTGATTAGGAAAGAGCTACATAATATATGATAAGACTGCCAAAAAATTTGAACCAAATAAATAGTTGGTAAAAATTAAAATAATACGTATTACCTACAATACTTTAAATGCACACGTCTATGGATCATACAGAGCAGAGTGTCTTGAATTTTCATTGTAACAATGATTTAGTGCACGTGTTAATACATTATTTTGTATACAGCAATGCAAAAATTTGTAACGAGTTCAACTTCATCCACACGAATCATCCAAAAACTGATTGTCTATTCAATTTCTCTGTTGTCCAGATCTGCATGAACTGTGAACAACGCCACAGAATAAATAAGTAGTAACAGATGCAAAAAGCCGTGATTTTTATCGTATTTGTTTTCACTTTGGATTATAATGGTCTCTGAGTTCGGAGAAGTTTGGTTAGACTGCAGTTTAGTAGGACCTATTTTATTATCTCCGAGGAAACTGACACGTAACGTCTCATTTATGATTTATGTGTTAATGATGTACAAACAAATTACAGTATTTCCTGAAATATAATCTGTTGTTTAAACCAATGTTTCAAATTACATATGGCTTTGTTTACTATCCTGTATGTCGCGAGTGCTGGTACAATAAAATTGGTTAAAAAGCTCGATTATGTCACTTCGATTAGAGTTAGTTATCTTTTGTTGAGCTTTGAATTGTCATACCATTTTTAATATATTTAGTCAATACACAAACTAATTACAATATCTCAAGCACTATAAGTGGTTATATAAGCTAACATCCCTAATCCACGTAGTATAGTATATATTCCTGTACGCCCCAAGAGTTAGTATGATAACAATGAGAAAGCTTTCCTTGTCTTTTCTGTTATTATTTATTTATTCTGTGGCAAGGCTTTACAATGTTTTGTGTTGCTAAACCGTATGCAGCTCAGGTGATCTGCGGTACATGGCTTGGAAGGTTAAGCCTCTTTTTCTGGTGTCTCGCAGCTGCACTTGTTCACGTGCTCAGTTAAGAACACAATAGCAGATGATAGGACATCTATCAACTTCATTGTGAGTACATGTCACCAAGCTTCACAACATTCATTGCCTGTATGCCCTATTTCTTTGGTACCTGCTAATTCTCAGAATATAATAAAAATGAAAAATAAAGTAATTCAAAATGGTTACTGAAACCCTTCTCCAGAGCCCTGGCAAGAGCAGGGATAAAAATATTCAGTGCTAGGTCAGTCATTTTTAATAGTGTGACTTCACGTAAACTTGCTACGGAATCTAAACAGAACCAAAGGTTATTCCCAAATTTCAGTTGTTTCACAATTTTGTGCTACTTTTTTTTATGTACAGTGGTGTAAAAACTGTTGATGTGGTTAGTAATCTCATGTGAATGTATCAGTTGTTTTCTTTCCGTTAATTGCCTACGTTTTAAGTTTTATTGTGATTTTGTGCTTGAATATCTTAACGTTTATAGGTATATTTTTTAAATTTAAATGATTTTATATGAGAATTTATGAAAAAAGTGTATCTTTAAAACAATTTATAACAGATTTATTGAATGAATTACTATCTGGATAATTGTACTCACCTCACCGCCAGAGGATCCACCTGGGGTGCAGCGGCTGTCGTAAGGGTTGGAAGTGCGGCCCGTCACTTTGTTGTGAGTCTCCAGGTTCATGCACAGCTCCGGCGTGTTGCTGACAAGGATGGGCACCGCCCCAGCCTCCCTCAGGAGCCGCACCACCTCCGCGTCCTCCGCTGCCTTCTTCCCAGCCTCCCGCAGCTGGCCCGTCGCGTTGCTCATGCCTGCCGACCACGCACCGTAAACCTGGGTAAGGTCAATCCTGCTGCAGGTTAGGAAGCTCTGTGTTATTAGGTTGGCAAGAGATAATTACAACTAAGTCCCACCGAATAAAAGAGCAGTAGTAAATTACAGAATTCTTTTTCTTTTCAACAGGACTACAAGTACTGATCATAACATTTTGTTTAGGAAAATTGTAGTTCTCAAACACAAATTTGTATCATGTCTTTTTCGAATCAGGCTGGTATTTTCCAAGACAGAATAATAGTAAATTACTGCAGAATGGCAAAGCCCCGGGTCTGGATGAACGGATTCTGTATGTAATAAAAGTAGAAGGGCAAAATTGGAAAGCATTAGTCACGTATAGTACACAGGATGATGTGGATAGAGAAGAAAATTTCAGAAGACTGGCAGTACGTGATAACAGTACCTATATTTTAAGAAAGGTGATGAAGCGGTGCAGAAACAGCTTACATGTTTGGTTTTACTGTATTTGTTTTTTCCTCTAGGTACTTGTGCGTTTATTTGCAACACATGTTTGGTCGGGCAGGTTCTGAAATGATCATGGCTATGACAAATTCTTCTGCAAGTAGGCCCATGTTTAGCTGTGGGGAGAAGAACATACCGCGCACCAAGATTGACCTAAAGCAGCGTCTCTCTCTCTCTACCATCCTTTTAAGAAAATATTGTGACTCCAGTCAAAATGAGTGCGTTTTCACAGGGCTGATACCCAACATTTTGTCTTGTAGAATGTGAAAAAGGTTGATTACTTACAGGAGAACAGAAAGAAAAATAGAGCAATAGGCTTGAAGATTGCTAGAAGTATAACAGCTGTCACAAGGAAAGAGAAATTGAGGAATTAAATACAGGAAAGGTTTCAGATCCAACGAACCTTTGAGATAATTGAGGAAACATGAGGTGGTATGGACATGTTAACAAAATTAAGAGGTAAGAGGATGGGGAAAAAAAAAAAAAAAAAGAATATTAAAGGTATGTATGCTGAAACTGAGGTACGTACAGTACAAGAACAACCAAGAGAAGACCAAGAAGGAGTTTGAAAAGAAGAGGAGCTGACAGGGAGAGAGTAATAGATGAAGAGTGGTGGAAGGACAGAGGACGATGGAGACGTTTCATCAGGCTGATGCGGCCAAATGCTGGAAACAGCATCGTGTGATCAATTAATCACTGCATTCCAGTTGAGTTGCTTACGGTAGAGGTGGTACTGCATTTCATATTTAGGTCAGTAGCACTTTCGACATCCCATGCTCCAAACACAACCTGCCAACCTGTTTTAGGGTTTTGTCTGTAAAATCAGTGTTTATGCGTACATCCGTATCACAATAAATAATGGTTCTGAGAGTAAGGTTTTTTTTTTAAATTGGGAAAAGCACTGTTATCTGTAGACTCTCATTTTATGTTAGTCCTTTCCAACGTCAATAAAGACGTAAAAATACTGTTATGTGCCTAAAATTATAATTTTTATGGACCTCTGCAGGTTGCATCCTAGCAAATGTAATTTAATAACTTGGCTTTGAACACATACAATAGGCTAATACACTCTTGAAGATCTAATATACATTCTATTGGACTACAAAGAGCACAAACAGTTTCTGGGAACAGGCTGTAAGCACAAGGTCCTCAACTGGATTCTGTCTTCCCCTCGAGGACTTCTAAGGAAAGGTACAGAGATAAGAGAAGGGATCTCACCTTTGACTGCTATGCTCTCCTTGACAGTCAGAGGTACGCCTAACAGCGGCAGGCGACGGGCCAGCTCGTCTGGCGACATACGGCACGATTGCACCAGGGAGTCAGCAGCACGAGCTTCCTCCAGTGCCGCCTCAAAGCGTTCCTCAACCACGGCATTCAGCACCTCGTTCACCTCGGAGACACGTGTCACATATGCCTGCACCACCTCCTCACTGCTTACCTGCAATAACAAATTCACACTCATTTTTATACGTAAGAACATAACCAACACTCAAATTTTTTTCACAAACTGCACTGCCATCTATGTGCATTCATACTTACTACAAATTATGCTCATAAATGTTAGTATTTATGATAATGCTGTTGAAAAAATTATACTGTTATTGTTAATGTGTTTTTGTTAAATTTTCCTGAAATTATACATTTATGTATCATCACTTATTTTGTTCTAAATGTGTTTTTACACTTCAAATGTACTGACACCTATTATGTAAGTTTATTTCACTTTATCTATTGCTGACGTAACCAACATATAATAAATTCTAAATTTCAACAAAGATCAAAATTATACGTTCAGTATTTGTATACGTGTGCATTTTGTATGTATACATTTAAGTACTAGTTGTGTACCCTATAGCTCCCATGTTTGCTATGGGATAAATGAGAAACAAGATATAAAATAAATTAACACACATTCACCAGTTGTAAACTCTGTTTCATATTTTCATTCATCCTGAGGGTATTACTCCAAATTCACAGATGTTAGATTCAGTGTTAGTGGTGCATCAGTTGAATAGACTAGAGCATTTGCCTCTCAAGGTGGTCCGAGCTCGATTCTCAGTTGGGTTGGTCCCCGGATTATTTTGCATGCAGGAATTGCAGTAGGCAATACAGCTGGTAGGATATTTTCTGTTTTCCCCGCCCTTCTCCATCAAAAGGTCAGACTGTCAGCTATGTGGACGCGATGCCCTGCTTTCAGGTATCTTCCCTATTTTCAATTTTACTTACAATGTGTTCAAGTTCGGTTGTCTTTTTTCTTAGATACCTGATGTGCCAGTTATTTTCTATTGTAGGCAATAATTTAAACAACATGTAATGTCTTGTCACCTTGTCACAATGCAAACTTTAATAAACTGCTCAAAGAACAGGTACCAGGTGAATTTTTTGGCCAAAAATATCAACTGATGTTGAACTAAACCTCTGCAAAACTTTATTCTCCCTCATAACTGCTGAATTTTACTTAAGTTATGCAAAGCAGATTATAAAACAACAAAATATGACAGTGAATAACCTATACTAAAAATATACTCTTCAGACGTGCCCTCGACCGGAAGACACCCCACAATCCTAGTCACACGTACAACCTCAAATCCTACCACAGCCTGAAAAGACATGCCACATTATTTTAGTATCAGGTCATATGACTGATTATTTAAAAGCACTACCTGAACACAGATTTACATTCAACAGCAAAAAACAACCTAATTAAAAAAATTCTGCACTGGCAATGTGATGAAATACTGTACGAGATTTTATGGTAAGAAGGAAGGCAAAGAAAAATTTCTGTATTTTACACTGTAAGTGCAGGTGGGGGTGATGTTTAAGTTTAGGTACTGACAGGAATGAAGAAGCAAGGGCCATGGGAGATCCCTGAGAAAACCTGCAGACCAACATCTGTTACAATTTTGACTTGAGAATTTCCCCTCTCATAATTTCTTCCCCTGTCTCGAGTCATGAAAATTTGTACCCTGCCAGGGAACATGATTTCCCCCCTTCACTAAAAAAAAAAAATAATTTTTTTTTTTTTTTAACTTCTTGGGCAGAATGTTAGGAAACATTTCTATAGTTATTATTATTTTAATTTAAAATTTCGATAATAACATTGCTATTGTTTAAACCTTGTTTTAAACCAGCTATGAATAAGTCCACCTAAAAAATGCAAGCTCTACGAATAATCGTGTCAAGTTTCTTGTGCCTTTCACGCCAACCTCTAAGTTTACGAAAATCTGTAAACCGTGTCGTAAGGTGGTTGCTGAAATCTGCAACCTGCCCTTACCTGAAGAGATCCAAGAAGATCGAAACGATAATGGTTTCCACATTGCAACTTGTGCAAGGTCTAGGGATAATGAAAGAAATTAATACGGATCTTGGAATTGGAACACTAGATAGCATCAAATTCCTTATATTTTTCTTATGTTTAGCTACAGATAACACCAGTTCCATACGTGCAGCTCAGTAACATGTACGTCACCGTTTTGCCACTCTGTAGGTTCTTTTTCATAACTTGCGCATATAAAATACGGTATTGCATTTTCTACTAGCAATACATGCTGTATTTACATACAAAAACATTTTTCATCTTAAAAATCAAATTTTTCTAGGCAAGGATACACCCCCCCCCCTTGCCCGCTCCATTATCAGAGCTTTATTTAGGAGACTTATGTGTACTAATCAACTCCTCACAGACTGGTTGTACGGAATGTTCGGAGTTCAAATTACAAACTTAAAGGGCTAGTAGAGGAGACTGAGTAGACAATATTTTGAATGGAAGCCATGTCCGGAAACTTACAGTTTCCGTGCTACAGTCATTACAACGTGTCGGATGTGCAGTATGACGTCAGAGGAGCACCATGCCAAATGAGGTGTGACGTAAGGTCACATGCCATCAGATGATTCTCGGACGTCAGTAGGGTAAACGTCACATGCCAACAGGTGATCCTCTGATGTCAGCAGAGTAAACGTCTCATGCCATCTGGTGATCTTCAGACGTCCTATCCGGTTGCAAAACAACACAGACACGTCCGACACGTTGTAATGGCTGTGGCACGGAAACTGTACGTTTCTGGACATGGCTTCCAATTCTACTCAGTCCCCTCTACTAGCCCTAGAAGTTTGTAATATGAGTTCAAGAATTTTGTAAAGCTGTACCAAATTAGTTTGCCAGGTACGAGGAATTCCTACTTCTTCAGCTGGTAACACTGCATGGACGATAGGTTGGCAACTAGAGGAGACGCACCTGCTTGGTTCGTATCATATGAGCTAGCTGAGTGGCGCTGTGCAGTAGTAGCTTGTTTCGTATTGGCGGTAGGCGTCGAGGTTTGCCCCAGCT
>PNEQ01006555.1:0-68652 GCA_003012365.1 Medauroidea extradentata
CCCGTGCATTTAATGAGTAGATATTGTAGCTAAAATTTATCGGAACAGTTTAATGTAGTTGTAAACATTGCACGACCCTATGTAAATAAAAGCACGTGGCATTATTTGTGTTTACATCGGCGGAAAGATATAAACTGGCAGGAAATAGAAATTAATCAGGGCTTTTTTGAGTGTTCACTTTATTCCGAATCACCTATACATATTCTTTCTAGTTTTATGATGCCAGCAGCCTGGTTTATCACGATATTAACGTTTATCATTTTATATGGTCAGTTAAGTCTATAATTATTTTTTCTTTCTATATGTCATATGTAGCCTATTTTGTTTTTGAAAATAGAGATTTGTAAAGATAAGTTTATTACGAATTGGACAATTTTTGACGTTTTAATGACAGCTTTATTGTGGTATTTAATAAATAATTTATCATGTTTAAATGCAGACGCCATTATTTCTAGTGCCTGCCATATAGGGTAAACCTACCCTACTTCGTGATACTAAGACTTTGATCTTTAGTAATATAAATGTGAACATTATGTAATTGTGGTCTTATATTTGAACCATTATTCACTTATTGCTGAAACTATGGATTCCTGCTCTATGTTGGTAACTTATTGAACTCGGTGTACAGATCCTTCCCAGTTTTGTGAAGCTCGTAAAATGATTTACCACGATATATGGTCAGTTTACCCTATACAAATGTACCGTTTGAGTTCAACTACTGAGATCACTGAATACTGGCAGAGGTCCGTTCGGCCTATTACTGGCTAGTAAACTCAGCAGCAATGAAATGCGGGCTACGAACATCCTATGCACAGGAGCCTTGCTAGGCTACATCGTTGCCTAAGCTACATACCGGGGACACGTACTTCGAGAATGTTCCTAACGGCGTAGCTCCAAGAATAGCAGCTAGAGAATGCTTCTCTCTACTTTGTAGTATTTAATAGTATAGTCAAAGAAACTACAGGCATGTAGGCGTGCCAACTTGTTCACGAAACTTCGAAATTTACCAACATAGAAACGTATTTTAATTGAAGGATTTAAGAAGTATAATGTAATAAAGATGGAAACTTAAAACAAATTAAACAATGTGATCACAAGTAGTCAATAGAATGACGAGTGTGTAGAAGCGTATACAATCGACACAGTGATAAAAGCACAGAAGTGAGTCACCTAGCGGGCAGGACGTGAACCTCACAACTCGCCCATATTTACTACGTTTCCATGTCGTTTTGAAATCGGTTTCAAAACGCTTACCGTTTTGAAAACGCCCATTCAAACGGGATTTAAATAGATTTGAGTGTCAAGTTCGTTACACTATAAATTGGGAGAGTGAGTGAGAGATTTTTTGGTCAGTGCTTAACATCGAGGTCTTGTGACATGAGGTGAGTATGGAGCGGCGCCGGAATGAAGGGACAGGGGAAATGTGAGATCCCCGAGAAAACCCGACGACCAACGGCATAGTCCGGCACGATTTCCACATGCGAAAATCCGGGGACCAGCCCCGCCGGGAATCGAACCCGGATCACCTTGGTGGGAGGCAAAAGGTCTTCCTCTTTGACCAACACAGTCCCTGCAAAAAATTGGGATCGTATTGGATTAAGTCGGCCGTAATATGCCATGGAAACGCGGATCGTATTGAAAACGAATCGAAAGTAAACAAACACATTCAAATGAAAGGCCGAGCGTGAGGAACAATAATATTCATTGTATCCGTTTACTTTACTTAAGCAATTTGCATTACGTGGAAGCAAAGGATAATAACGATTGGTTGTATGAATTTATTTATTCCATGTCACCAAACATACATTTCAATTGTACCAACATTTCCACTCACAAATTTGTCCAACGAACTGAAACCGCTTGTCTGTCGGATCCAAAGTTCGCACGTAGACGGGTATCGTAGTCAGTCGGGATTCAATACCAAATTCGTTTTCAAAACGATAAGGAAACGTAGTAATTGTGAAGCTGGATATAGAAGTCCGTTGCCGGCTTGTAGTAATAACGTAGGCAACACACACACACAGCCTCGTCTAGTTCTCCGACCTTCAAGGTCACGGGCGTTCATGTCTAGGAGAAGTCGTTGAGGGCGGGAGAGACACAAACAAAACGATTGTGATGAAGGGAAACATCAAGATAACGAGAGGGAGGGGAAGCAAACT
Organism: Medauroidea extradentata; assembly: GCA_003012365.1. Classification (NCBI taxonomy): domain Eukaryota; kingdom Metazoa; phylum Arthropoda; class Insecta; order Phasmatodea; family Phasmatidae; genus Medauroidea; species Medauroidea extradentata. Next base: position 2,160 of record PNEQ01006555.1, read on the forward strand.
AGTCCGTTTATGAGAAGTCTATTGTAAGACATCGCGACGAAGCAGTAGTAGCTGACTACGTATAGTCTGTTTCCTATAACTAGACCCACTTACTATCGGTAAAAATAAATTTACACCCGCTTGTTTCAATGTCTTACGTCCACATCTGCAGCTGTCTTTCATGGTTATTGGCATCACGTGTTTGTACAGAGCCGTCACTCATTTGACAGTTCCAAAAGAACTGTCACTAGAGATGATGGTATATCACGAAAATATGTTGTACCAACATTCCCTTCAAAACGCTGTAATTTCTTGTGACATGTATTATTCGGTGATATACTTCTGACACAACTTTAAGGGCGTTTGCACACGTGCCGGCATTTAGCCGGCGCCCCTCTCCGGCAACGGAGGCAGCTCCGGTATGAGTTGGTACACACACCGTAGGTGCAGCTAACGCCGGTTCAGAGTAGGTTCGAAAAAACCACACGCGAAAGACAAAAATAATTTCAGGGAAGGAACGTTCGTTATAAGTACAAGGAATTACTTAGTAGCAGATATTACAAACTTTGCTTTTGTAACTTTACAAACGAATGATTTTACGAAGAAAGTCTTTGTAAATTTTACAAAATTTTTTAGAATGATATATGCTGGACTAAGAAGCGTGCAGTGAACATTGCTACAGACTTTCCACCAAATACAATAGCGAAAATTCCTGTTTTTAAAACATAATTTTATTTAAAAGAACGTTTAATTTAATGAACAATAGCACTATACAGATAAACACGAAAAGAGTGGTGTTTTTCGCGTGGTTAAAACATGAAATGACATATTGATGTCCCTGTTACGTCACGATACTGTACATTTTATTGTATGTAACACACAAACTACAGCAACATACGTTCAGGTCGTGAAATTGTTTTAAATAAAGTAGTTTATGAGGTAAAAACGGGTATAGCTGAAACTTCGAAACGTATAAATGTGCATAGTAGTTCATTTACGCAACAATGAAATACGATTCACTCCGAATAAAATCTTAAATTTTGCGTTGTTTGACAAATCATGGCAGGCTGCATGGTTTCAAGAAGAGACCTAATAGTCTGCTATTAACGACAAAAATATAGATTATGTACGTGATGATTATTCTTATGTATTGTGTACAGTACGACACGGTTAGCAATCATATTTATTGTGTACAATGACACGGTTAACACAAAATAAATGAGTTCTTTTAAGTTGAAAGTTGCTGTAATAGCTTGCAGTTTGCGACGAAATTTCTGCAGCTGTAATGTTTTTGGCTGTTCTACTGGAATTGTCAACGTCAGTAGCCAACAGACGAGTTCAAGGCACCCATGATTGGCTGATAATTCGAAGGCGGGCGGTGTCTTGCGAAACTTGCCCAGAGTTGGCAGCACAGCTCTCACAGCCGTTCAAGAGAAACGTAAAAAATATTGAGAGAAACATGTATTATTAATTAAAACATTTTTCTGCTATATTATTTTTCTGACTGACGCAACCAGGACGATCGATCACCAATCTGTTACAGGTTTGGTTAAACGCATTCCAGCTATTAACTCGAAAGGTTCACTTTTTGTACGCGTGTGAACTTCATTTGGCTTGCTTTTCAAACTTGAACTTATGATTGTATATCATCTGAAACATTAAAATTAATTTGTAATAAGTTATTATCATTCTGGAATTCAACTAAATTGATATAAACTATAACGAAAACACTTCGCAATGAGTAAGAGCTACAAATACCTTGCTGTCTTCACTCCTTTAAAATCAACACCAGTAAAATCATCGTTGTTAATTAAAAAATCTACAACCATGTATGACTTTTCCCTGAGATAGCTTTTACGTAACCGGTTTCGCTAAATTTAATCAGTTTTTTAAGTCATTGAAAAGTTCCTGTGCACACAATAGTGCCTGGTGGGCGGTGGCTAACCAAAACAATTACGGCTGCGTGATAAATGTGGTAGCCAATATGAACGTGTTTTCAGTGTTTACGGCGGCATTTGAAAATACGGCATTTTTGAAGCTGAATAATTTGAAAATTACATTGTTCAATAAGCTATTGTTTTGTATGGCTGCATTTAGTGCAGAAATAATTCCGAAGAATCATGTAAATGTTAAAAACTCTTTCTGAGAATTTTCCCTATTGTATGGTCACCACTTAAGGGTGTTCAAGTGCGATAAAATCATAATTTTATATTTTTACGAGGTAGTGTTAGTTTTGTAGACGACACTTGTGAGTACATTTTGCTCTCACGAAACTATTTTAGCTCTCATAGATTTCTCATAACAGGGTGTCAAAGTAAAAATTTGTTCGTTTTAAACAAAATAATTAAATTTAAACTTACACCCCATGAGCTATGCAATAAAACATTAAAAAATCCACAACGTAATATTTTGAACATAAAAAATTCGCAAAAATACGGAAATAAAGATGCAAATTCAGGAATTTTTTTAAAAATATAAACACTTCGCAAGATTCTTTCAAATTTTTACTACGTAGCCCGTATTATGTTATTTCACTGTGAATTATTTCACGTACGTAAGTCAATTGGTTTTCACTATTTGCATGGCATCAGAACATGGAAATTTTGACTTTGACGCACCGTTATGAGAAAACTACGCAAGCTAAACATTTTTTCGTAAGAGGAAACTGCACTCACAAGTATCGTCTACAAAACATAATAATATTTCATATAAATATAAAATTATGACTATTGCACTTGAACACCCTTAAGTACTGTAATAAAATTGATCGACGGGAAGAATCTTAAATGCTTTTTCAGCGCTTGACTCGTTATGGTGATTCGACATTTCTTGCGGGGTTTTAAGGTCGCCCTCATACTGCTCGACAAACTTAAGTGTGTCCTTGGCAAATATGTGAACTACAGCAGTCTCCCTCTCTGACGTACGTCACCCTCCTACTCTCCTTGGACCCGCTAAACCCTACCAGCCAATAGCGAGCAAGTACCCTGGCCGTCGCGACAAGCACTTCGTACAGTCTCATCAGCAAGAAAGTGACAACCGGAGTTTAGTTGTTGTCCAACATTTATTTCATGGGTTTCACAGATCTATTAGACTTACTACGGATGGTCGCTTACAATATGACTGGAGTGTACATGGCGGGAGGGCTTCGAAACATTCCCCTCCACTGCTTTCACACAGCAATCTTGAAACACCAGCGCTCTTACCTACCCTACCCGGAGCTACACTTAGGCCGGTATTCCTAAACAAAAAGTTAGGGTCTACATAAGCACTACCATCTCAGGCGTCAGAAAAGCAACGGCAGAGACCTTACTCGCTGAGCGTATTCCTAGACGTGTTTGCGCTGTGTCCCGAGATGGTGTCAGGTAAGTCACGGCTTATTATTCGCCGCCCCGCGCGAGACTAGAAACAAATGAAGGCATGATGAGCGCTGACGATTTACAATGGCTATAACAAGAACACGTTAAACTTTGTACTTTTGAAACGTATTATTAAGTATTTGAATTTGTTTACAAAATAATTACAGTAACAAAGAGATAAAAATCACGGATTATAACGGTCACAATTAAAATATTCAATAACTATTTCTTGTTAAAAGTTAAAACAGTAGGTACAGTAGCCACGCAATCGCAGTGTTTCCGTTCATATTTTTATGCTGATTATGACCTGAAATGTTATATTAGCATATTATTCGGACATGTGGAATTATATTCAAAACATAATTCGCAATCACTCTTATAATATAATATATTATTACGCCGCAACTAAATACTAAAAACTAAGGTATTGCCACGGTAACAGTGGCACATAAATTAGGTCTCTCATCACCTCTAACGCACTAAACCGACAAGTTTTTTTTTCTTTTGACACATACTATTACTTGACCATACTTCAAGCAATGGCTCTATATCATTTTATTGAACACATATCTCTAGCAAAGTGAAATTCATGCTTCAGTCGAAACTTTGTTTGTATCCAGTAATTTCATTTTGAAACAGTCTCTAATAACCTGGGTGTCGACGATACGTAAAGCTCAATTACCTTACCTTTTGTTTTTGAAATATATGAAATAAAAAGGTGTTTTTGAAAATTTTCCAAGGCTTCAGAATAACACTGATACAGCGCGCGAGCTGTTTTAAAATATGTTGCCTGCAACGGTCGACGTCTGTAATGTGCTTTTATTTTACAATATGTTGATAGTAAATGTATCGCAGATGTTTAGTTGTTTCTAAAAAACATATTTTTTTTGTGAGGTAAAATGTTTACTAACTACGATTTTTTTGCATGATTAGGGCAATGTGGACAAATTAGAATGCCTGTATTAATAATGTTTACGCTGTGTTACTGTTATTTTATATGCAACAAAATGAAAAGCGATGATGCATTCGTAAATTTTAATTGAGTATAACATGTTGTTATGAGCGTTAAAATTATCCCGGAAAATTAATATGTTTAAATGTGTCCTTTTAATTTCTAAAAAACACAAAATAAGATATGTGCATCTGAACGTGACGACAAATTTTTATCGTTCTAGACACAATATTTCTTATTTTAATGTTAGCAAAAAAAAAAAGTAAAAAAAATTCTCACAGAACGTAAAACATTCAAAAAATATATTTTATACATGTTTTGTATGTTATTTACAGCGAAAACCAATTAGTTTGTACTCTTTACAAATATTTGATTATAACATCGTAACGGTCGAATATCATGTTATTTTAATGTGAAGAAACTATATTTCCTAAAATTAAAGTAATCGCACTACCACTTATAATATTTTGCGTAATATAAAAGAAAATAAAAAAACTTTTGGATTAGCCGGGATTCGAACCCGAATCATTTGATTATCGACCGAGCGCCATGCTGCCTTTTTTTTTTTTTTTTAATGTTTGGTACAATAGCAAGGCTCACGCCTCGCCACTGCACCAAACATCCCCCCCCCCCCTTTTTAAGTTGGTTAATGAATGCATTCCCCAGTAACTTTGTATTGTGTAGTTGTCGTTGTAATTGTAAGTTGTCTTTGGCACACAGACAAGACGAACACAAACACCCAGTCCTGAACCCGAGGAAGTGCTTGTAAATGCCACCTCCCCGGCCGGGAATCGAATCCGGGACCCTTGCCCCAGCAGCCAGGAGCGCTAACCACTGAGCCAAGTGGCCGGACTGCCTGAGCCAAGTGGCCGGACTGCCTGAGCCAAGTGGCCGGACTGCCTGAGCCAAGTGGCCGGACTGCCTGAGCCAACTGCGCAAGTAACATTATAGACCAAAAATTTTATACTTAAGCCTGCATTTAGCAAACTGTCTACAAAATATTAATTTTCTTATTTATTAATAGTTTTAAGTTTTTGAAAAGCTTGTAGCTTATCACTTAACATTCTCGCCATCGTAAAGTTTTATTTTAAGTACCATTTTCTTGTTTTCCGACTCTCGTATTGTTATACGATTTTCGTCAGGTAAGCGGTAATATACGGTTTACCCGTTTGTGCAGGAATAATGTGCTACCATCTCGGGACACAGAAGCGCAAGGGTTGTGTCCTATCTCGCAACCGTATTCCTAAACGTTCTGAAGGTATCGGATAAGTCACGGATTATTATTTGCCGTCCCGTGCGCGGTTATAAATAAATGAAGGCGACGCTGGGCAGTGCTTTTTTATAGAACAAGTAGCAGTGACTTTCAACAGCTATTTAACAAAAATACGTTCTTTTTTTACATTTAAAATGTAATGTATTGCATTTTAAATTGTTTCAAACTAGAAGAAATCATAAATACAGTAATATAGATTAAAATATATGTTATATATCTTTCAAAATTTAAGTATTAAAAATAAAGTTACAATCTCTTGTGCAAAGTAAAAAAAAGTAAGTTTTTTTTTTTTATAAATTGGTATCTACGTGGGCGTCTTTTGCGCGTTCGAGATCTACAAATGCGGAAGCTTAAGTTCGAGAAAGCATGCACGTCACTCATTACCCTAGCCTCTAGGCGCATGTAACTAATTGGCGTTTTGTCTTTTCGCCGAAACTCACCTCTACAAGACATAACTGTAATTTTGACGATTAAGGTGAGTTGTATACATCTGCACCCTATAGAAGATTCTGTAGCAAGATTTCAATGATCGAAAAGCACCGCTAAAACACCCATTTTTGCAATTTTGGCCGCTTTACAATATGCTGTAATGAATACTGTTGAACCAGAAATTGGTATACACATGTATAGTAATCTTTGAATAATATTCCTAAGCAGACATCACTCATGTGCCTTGAGCAGTTTTCGAATAATCTGATAATGGCCGAATCTCGGTGCACCTCTCGGAAGCCAGGAAAAACAGCTATCATAATGACGTGCACACGTATGCAGGACCTCGAAGGCTTTTCTTCTTTTTCTTTAAGTCTACTTTCCATTGTCCGTTTGTGTATTTCTCAATTTCTCCTCCACATTAAAAAATCGAACATACAGAGCTAATGTAATCAAACTTGATAAAAATATAGTGCAGTAGACAAAGTTGATTAGACTTATATGTACTTAGTTCATATGTTCATAATGGCGGTCATTTAAAACGTTTTTTCTTCATGAGATAAACAAAACTAATTTTTTGAAGAGAGACGTTGTTTACATTAGCCTATCAAAATGCTGGTAATGTATCTTAAGTTTTCTTGATCACGTGAGTTATCTACACTAACCACGCATCTGGAAATCACCAAACTCGGTACATATGTTTGATATTAACGTATTTTTAATATATCATTTTCAGTTTTTAACATAGGATGATTCAGAAATTTTTTTATTAGTACCGCGTGAAGAAATTTATGATGAGGTAAGTTGAAAATGTAATTTCAATGATTACGTGAAATGGGTAATAGTTAAAATTGACTTAATATTTTTTCTTCTTTTGATAAAATAGGCTATTTGGTCTTTAATTGTTTCAGCACTTGTTATATTGCTTTACATTTTAAGAAATAACATTTTGTAGTTATTTTCTGGTTAACATTACTACCACTATAATTCACTTTGCAGAAAAATTTTAGGACATATTTTTGACACATATTTCAGGAGCTATAGCCTCATTAAAATAAAAAAATTATCCCGCATAACTTACAAGGAAATTGTGTATTAAATGTAATTTGGCGTTTCAACGTTAATAATACTGAACATACTGTGTTTACTTTAAAAATAAACAGTAATTTTTAAATGTGATCACTTACCTTGAGATTTTCCTTACAAAATACCGAAAAAAACTATTAAGTTAAGAGCAGCATTTGCACGTCTATTTAATGTCATATCGTCTCTATGCACAAGTCACAGAACAAGCGAGCAGATTTTCTGTCGTACAAACGATTTTTTGAATTAGACTTTTACGAAACTGTAATTTATTTTCATATATTTAAGTAAATTTTGAATTACAATGGCACGAGAATGGAGATAATTTTACAAATTATTTATAGCACGCTAGCTGTTTTGGAAACATCCCGTTACTGATGTATAATTTTTTTTCGTGGTGAATATATCGTGAACACATTTCGTTATTTCTGAAACTTTTATTTAACATGACGTAACGAAGATTAAATACGAGTTGTTTAGGAAAAAATATATAAACGACGTTCGTTTTATTTTACTTGTAAAATTTTATTTCGGAAATTAATTTTAAAAATATTGGAATGTTTGTAAATAAAAACTTAGTCAGAACTTCTGAATGTTAGTTAAACGTATCGTATCTTACAAAAATGTGTTTAAATCAACAGTATATAACAGTTTGTAACAACTGTAATTGCATATTTTCTAAGTAGGTCGGTTTACAAAAGGTGCCTATTGATCGTACGTCCATTATTCATTCTATTTGCAAGCATTTAAAGAACAAAAAAAGTCAAGTCATTATATTCCGTACACTAGACGTGGTATTCCTATATGTTGACTACAATTTACAGGGGAAAAATATTTCTATTCATTAATGATTCATTATACATTTATCTTATTTCTATATTTTTTAAACAGTTTAATGCTTAGAAACTATATTTATGTAAATAAACATGAATTTCATTGTTACTTTATTGTGATACATAATATATAAAAAAGTAAAAAAAAAAAAATTGGAATGACCGGGATTCGAACTCAAATAATATTATTACGGGGCCGACACATTAGCGCTTTTTTTTTTTTATGTTTGGTGCAATGGCAAGGCTAACGCCTCGCCACTGCACCAAACATTCCCCCCCTTTAATTTATGTAAGTAATGCATTTCCCCAGTATCTTTGTATCGTGTAGTTGTCGTTGTAATGGCAAGGTGTCTTCTGGCACAGAGACAAGACGAACACCTCCGCGGCCGGGAATCGAACCCGGGACCCTTGCCCCAGCAGCCAGGAGCGCTAACCAATGAGCCAAGTGGCCGGACGAGCGCCTGAGCTACTCAATCACTTTCGTTAGAACGGCCAATAAATTATACGTTTACTGCAAAACTTTTAAAACTACAAATGTGTTGATTTTTGATTATTTGGGCTTTTAAACTGCTAGTGAGTTATTATTTACTATTCCTGCTGCCACAAAGTTTCATTTTCTGTATGATTTGAATGTTTTTGTTTTCTCTTTTTATTATTAAAAACGGTATTCGTCCAGCAAGCGGTAAAATACGTTGTAACGTGCGTAGCCGTCTGTAGGGCTAAGCGTACTGCGCATCCGTAGTTATATTAGGACAAGGAAAAGTCACAGATGAGTCCTGAATAGGCAATGACCTTGCCCTAAACCCTTATACAAACGTTTAGGAATACCGATAAGACCTAGGCATGACATATGCTGCACCTAAACCCTTATACAAACGTTTAGGAATACCGGCCTTAGACTGTAAAGCAGTAGCTCCGTGGCTTCTGAACCTCTAACTGTTCAAGGTAGGTGGCGCACTTAAGGCGGCTGCCTACCCCACGCTTCAAATGCGTTGCAGTGTGTTCGTAAACATGTTTTTTTTTTTCTACGAAAATATTCCACGTGCCCCCATTGTGCCAACGTACGAAAAGAAAAGAAACTTCAGACAAGATCGGAACCTCGTTGTTAAGACGCCACGATCGTTAAAAACACTGTTTCTAGGCCCTCAAACATGGCTAAAAACACCCTTTTCATACTTCCGTACTTCAAAATGTACTAACCGGATGTATGTGAAACTCAGATTGCGACCTGCACTTAACTTAGTTGCAGAATTTACACCAATAAAATTATATGATCACCGCTTAATGTCCCATAGTAAAAACCGTCCGGCGGGAACCTTGCAGTTGAGTGCTTGGCTCGTTGAGGCGACGTGGCATATGATGTGCGGTTCAAGATAGACCTTACTGTTCCGTCGCATTTGGGCCTCTGAAGCGCGGGTAGGCGGCGCCCTTAAGAGGAGTCTTCGCCGGTGTCGAATCTCCACCTTTGACGTGTGGGAACAGAATAGTGAAAAGAGCCAGTGTCCCACGCTTGACGAGAAGCATATCACCTCTATTCGTTGTGCGCCAAACTGACGTGCTAGGTTTCCCTTGCAGTCTTTTTTTACGGGCCTTTAAGAGGTGAACATAACATTTTATTTTTGAGTAGTATGAAGGAATGACCAGAACATGCCTCTCGCTTTGCACTTTACGAATTCAGGTAATATTTTCGGAGTTACGGCAGTCTAAAAAAAAAAAAATCCCGTTCTTAGCCATTTTGAGAATCCCGAAAATCATGTTTCTAACAAGCATGCTGCATTTATGAAAACATAGAAGTAGTGATTCAAGTGTGTGAAATTTTTGTAGATATACATAAAGTTGAGCGGTTTTACGTAAAGAAGAATACGCTATGCACGCTGCAACGCCGTCCATGCGCTAGTCGAGGACTCCACTTATCAGTTAATGGGGGTACGGAATGTATTTTTTCTTGTATAACTATTAAGAATGTTTCAAATGCGTTTATCTACGAAAAGAAGACTCCGTCCGCTAATTAAAAACACGATTTCCAAGCTCCTCAAAAGTGGTTAAATTACTTTTTCACTTTGCTGTAGCTGAGAAAATATCAATCGCAACCGTAAAACAGAATCATAGAAACCTGTTCTGGAATTTATCTCATACTTTTCACAAATACAATAATATTGTCATCGCTTGAAATTCCGTTGCAAAACACATTCTACGAAAACACTGCTTGTTTATTCCTTCGCTCCTAACGGTGTTGAGGTGCTTGACGGACGTTTTATATTCGTCTTATTGCCATCCTTGTTTCCGTTCCTTGAACTTAAAAAAACCTTAAGTCCACTAACTTTTAAGGAGCCCTTCTGCCGAGGCCATCGAGCGATGTACAGAGCTTTGGCCGTTAGCGGATTATTCGAAACGCTCAGCTCACATGAGTGATGTTTGTTTTGGGATATCATTTAAAGAACGTTGCGAGAGTGAGTGAGAAATTTTGGTCAGCGCTTAACATCGAGGTCTTCAGCACTGGTGAGGGGTGACATGAAGTGAGTATGGAGCAGCACCGGAATGAAGGGGCGGGGGAAACCGGAGATCCCCGAGTAAATCCGCCGACAAGCGGCATCGTCCGGCACGATTTCCACATACGAAAATCCGGGGATCGACCCCATCGGGAATCGAACCCGGATCGCCTTGGTGGGAGGCGAATGGTCGGACCATTCGGCCACCACGGCCCTAAAGAACGTTTCACGTGTGTATTACAATTTCACATTCCTTGCTACTAATTACAGCACGAAGTATTTCCTAGAAAATGGCGAGAATGAGTGCTTTTTGCGGCATATTTCAAGCATGCTAACTTTGGTGAAAATAATACGTTCACCGCTTAAAGTCCCATAGAAAAATGAATAATAGTAGAGCTCTGCGCGCCAGTTGCTGGGTTTGCGTGTAGAGGCGATATTGCATTACATAGGCCGACCGAAGTCACTCTTAACGCTCCATCGGTTTTGTGCCTCACATACACCAACGCAGCCTACCTAGATAAGAACCTTGAGGAAGGGTATTTTTCCTGAAGACGTAACTCTTGAACAGTTTGACGTGTCAGGCTTGTTGTTACTTGCAGGGGTTGTTACGTACACGTTGCGCAACACGTGAGAGTTACGATGCGTTGTGAGAGATCCTGTGGGGAGGTAGGAGGAGGGCCTTGAGACTCATGTCGGCCGTCAAACAGGGCGCCTCGACGCACGCCGCTGTCAACTGCAGGGGTGTCTTTGAAGAGTGTGCCAGAGAGGGCGGGGTTGTCTGGGGGGTTAGATGGGGGACTAGGGTAGGTTCTGTTGCGTGCAGGCCATCCAGCCGTGCCCGGCTAATCTCTGGCCACGTGGTCGAGATTAGTCACACTTACTGGCTCGACATACTCGCATCGCACTGCCGATAAAAACACTGCCGTCTAGATCTCTTCCTCGCGTGACTCACTCGTCACATCGAACCCGACCACCCTTATACACTCCCGGATATCTCACCTCTTCCGGAAAGAGCTACCATGTTAAAGTTCAAGTCGATAGCCGCAAAAAATTGTCAGCTTAAAATTATGCTTTTTGTTTACGTTTGTTAGACAATTGTATTGCACTTCTAGTTTTTTGGCCATAACCTTTATTCAAACTGTATCGTAAAAATGTTCTCTTCGACGAAGCATAGGATATTTCCTTTGTAAAATGCTTGACATAGTAATGGAATGTTTCATTAATTTGTCATGCAGAAACTTGCAAGAGAACTCTTGGAAGCTAACCTATAATTCCATTGCAATGATTCTGCACGGCAAATTAATGAAAGATTCCATTATTATTTATGTCAAGCAGTTTACCAAGAATAAATGCTATGCTTAGAGATAATAGTTTATAGCAGGAAAACTTGACTGTTTGCTGTATTTCAACACACGTTCAACTTACCAGAATATTACTGGCTTTAGCTTGTATTTGGAGCTGTTACCCTATCTGACTGAGCCAATAAAAATCCCGATATCGTAATATTTTATGCCTGTTATTGGTCTGCGGACAGCTACGCTGTGTCAGGAGTATATCACTGAATTATATACGTTGCAAGAAACTACAGTGTCTTAAAGGGTATGTTGGCACAAAACATTTTCGCGATATACCATCATCTCTACCTATGCTTTACCGAAGAGAACATTTCGATAACACTATTTGAATAAATGTTATTGCTCAGAAACTGAAATTGCAATAGAATTGTCTAACACTCCTCCAGTTTTTCCAACCTTTTATATATGAAAAACTACTCACGGAAATCGTGTGGAACGACTCTAAAAACATTCAATAGACTTTGCTTAAAACTTTTCACCGATAATAAGATGTCACCACTGAAAGTGTCAGTCAGGCGAGTGATCTACGATACCACTGCACGTTGTTTCAGTGACTTGCGGTAGAGGCGATTCCGCTACAGATGAGCCGGTCAACATCGCCCTTGGCGCCGTGCCTCACTCATACAAATACACAGCCAGTAGGCGGGCGACTTAATTAATGCATTAAGGATGTTATAGTAGGGGGAAAATCATAATTTTATATTTTTATGTAGTTTCGGGTTTGATGGCGTTACTTGGGAGTATATTTCCCTCCTATAAATAGAGACCTGGAAATTTTACGAATTAATTTGAGAAGACGTTAGATTTCGAACTTCCGTACATGTTAATTATTTTCGCGATTGGTTAGCGGTAGCTGTAGTTCTTCCTTGAGGACTGTGAACCAATAGCAGACCTGCATGAAAACACTCACTGACTGCCGCGCTACCTTGTCACATGTACGACTGTCCACTCACTGGAGCAGCAGACAATGTACAAGTAGATGAGGACATAGTGTACACAGGACTGTGCAGTCCAGCCGGCTGGTCGTTGAACCCACTAAATATCCGGGTCTCTACCTATAAAGAAACGGTTAACTCAGCCAGGTTTCCCATAGTGGAATTTCAAAGTCAAAATTTGCGTGTTTTCACTTCATGCACACCGCGAAAACCAATAATAAGAATCAAATTAAATAATTCACGTTGAAACCAAATATCACGGGTTACGGCTATTAAGTTAGGCACCCTTGTTTTTCGCGAAAATAATTTTGCCTCACTTTGTTTCCTTGCCTTACGTGCACATCTGCAATTCTGATTCGTGGTCAGTGATTGGATATTTTAACTTTCACAAGCCTTGAGATTCTACCGGCTAATCACAGACGTGTGGTGTTGAAGGAAGGTTTTTGTAATTGGCTCAGTCAAATGAGACATGGCTCATCACACAGGCTCGCTGCCAATAACCATGAAGCAAATTTGCAGATGTGCACGTAAGACACTGAAACAAACTAGGGCAAAATTCTTTTTGCGAAAAAACAGGGATCCTACTTTAAGTATGTAATTGCCTATCACACAATTCGGTATAGTTAAATATAACTGATAAAGAAAACTTTCAAAGATATCCAAATTTCCGATTTTTTTAAAATTCATAAGTCTTTGTAATAGGTTTTCATATACTTCAATTCGTAGTACGTGACATTTAGTTTCAATGCGAAGTAATTTTCCGTTATTCGTATTGGTTTTAGCAGTTTGCGTGAAGAAAATACACTCAAATTTCGACTTTGCAATGCCAATATGGGAAAACTGGGGAAGACAATTTTTTTTTTGGAAGACAAACAGCAACGCCTAAAAAGCTGATGCTATTTCATATAAATACAAAATTACTATTTTCTTCCGCTTGAATATCGTCACAGTATCTCCCTTCGTTCTGAATACGAATCAGTAGGGACGGGAATTTTTGGTGAAAAGATTTTTCCCCACTTTGTTTCAGTGCCTTACGTGCACACCTGCAGTTCAACTTCAAGGTTATTTACAGAGTGTTTTTGTGCAGAGACATTCAGTGGTAATGCTATAATTGCATGGAATAATTTAAAACGCAAATGTGTACTGCTATAGCCATCTTTAGTAGAAGGCCGCGACCTTAGATCTGGCAACCCTGCACACAAGGGTCATTTTAACACTTAGTTTAGTTCTCTAAAGGCAATGGCTGAACATGATTCGTTATTGTATCCTACATACCGGTGAATCAGGGTAAGCCACTGCCAATGCCGAGACAAAAAATGTTAAAATGACCCTTCCTGGCAGGGTGGCCAGGTCTAAGACCACGGCCTTCTACAAAAGACGGCTATAGTACCTACTGCGCATGCCTATACATTTTAAAATATTCTACGCCTGAATTTATGTATGTACTTAAAAAGACCACATAAATACCCATTTTTGCCATTTTCAGGAACGTGATCAATGGAGGTGCTGAAATGTATGAACACGCATGAAAAGTTATTTGGAGTTATTCCTAAGCAGACATTACTTAGGCACGCTGATCGGTTTTCGAAAAATTTGTCACGGCCACATCTCAAAGATCGCTCGGTGGCCCGAGCAGGCGGACATCTTAAAATACATGTATGTCTAAGGGCGTGTGTTAGACAATTGTATTGCATTTTCAGTTTTTGAGCCATAACATTTATTCAAATTGTGTTATCAAAATTTCCTCTTTTACAAAGAATTGAATATATTCTTGGTAAACTGCTTGCCATAAAAATTAACGAAAGCTTCCATTATTAAGCTGTTTACCAAAAATATAGCCTATTCTTTGTCGAAGAGGAAATTGTGATAACACAATTTGAATAAATGTTATGGCTCAAAAACTGAAAATACAATACAATTGTCTCACACTCCCCCTTTAGGGCGCTGCCTACCTGGGCGTTAGAGGCTCTGAAGTGACGGAGCTATAAGGGCGATCTTTAAGGGAGTTGTTAGGTGCTACTTTGTGTTCATCGATTTTCTGCAATACATTCTGTTGTAAAATATTTTTGGTAAATGTGGCAATGCTGAGGCATAGAATACATTTGTGTTGAGTTTTGAAGATTATAATAGTATTATATGTTCATCTTATCTTGAACGTTAGCTTACAATTCGCTTGCAACTTTTCTGGATGATGAATTAATGAAAGATTCCATTATTACCTAAATCCTGACGTTTATCAAGAATATTTCCTATGTCTCGTCGAAGAGAAAATTTTGTTAATGGGCTACAACTAGAATAAAAGTTTTAACTCGAAAACTGAAAAGTACAAGTAAACGTGCGTAAAAAATTCAAAATTTGCATGTTCTGCTGCCATGCAAATAGTAAAAACCAATTGACTTACGTTAGTGAAATAATTCACAGTGAAATAACATGCCACGATCTATGTAATAAAACATTACAAAAACATCACGTGAACTATTTTAATATTTTCAAAAAATTTTAATTTTGCGAATTTTTCCCTGCATTGTTGAGATTTTAAAAAATCGAAACATTGCGTTCTGGATTTCAAATTGTTTTATTGTATAGCTTATGGGTCTTATGTTGACAATGAATTGTTTCATTTAATTAGGTCTGACGGTATTCACTATTTCCATGGCAGCAGAACATGCAAATGTTGACTTTAACGCACAGTTATGAGAAAGCAGTGGGAGCTAAACTTGCTTTGTAAGATGAAACTGTAGTCACAATTATCGTCAAGAAAACTAAAACTATTTCATATAAATATAACGTTACGATTTTATGGCACTCGAACACCCTTAAAGCGCGTGTCAAATGCCGCATCCCAAAACGAGCCAAGCGCTGATCTATCGTGCAAGATTTCTGTGGAGCCATATTTACTATGGGACTCTAGCCGGCGCACAAGCAATTTGACTGTTGGGAAGTCTTCAGCGAAGTTCAGAGCATGTTTGTTCATGAGTTTGACGTACATCCGGTTAATACAGTATAATGTATAAAGTACGGCAGTCTGAAAAGGCTGCTTTAGCAATGTAGGACGGCTTATAAACAGTGTTGATAATTATCATGGTGTTTTAACAATGAGAATCCCGCCTTGTACGAAGAGTGCTTTCTTTCGTAGATTGACACTACGGGGACACGTGGAATAGTTTCGTATAAAACGCATTTACGTACACACTGCAACGCATGTGGAGGGTTAAGGCACTGTATACGGACAAATTCGTAATTTTGTAATGGTATCAAACACTGTATAATTCTAACTCATTACATTAATAGTAATTTCCCGCAAATAAAATGTATTTAGGTTCCATACTTTATGTACAAGCCGACGTCAAGCTATCGATTAGACCACATTTGCTACTTACCCTAAGTAAAAACTATTCTAACGACATTAATGAATAATTCAGAATCTAAATAAATGTAGGCTTACAAAGCTACAGAATGACACCTTTGTAACTTCACGCAAAAATTGTTTGTGCTAAAATACAACGCTTGAACGTATCTAAGTGTTTGCTTATCTTTAAATACATGTATTTAAAAAACATAATTGTAATAACAAAACTATCATTCTACATCTTAATACATTTGCTTTGACTCAAAACTATCTCATTGGAATCTATTGAACAGTTTTTACTTTGTGTAAGTAGCGAAAATTGTGAAATAACAATCTTGACATGCGCTTGCACCAAAATCATGAAACCAAAAATACACTTTTTTTGTGAGAAATTACTATTAATGTAATGAGTAAGAGTTAGAGACATTGTTTGGTACATTGCATAGCAGTATTTCGAGTGCTGCTTACTTTGGTGGCAAGGTGCGAGGAACGACAGGTATTTACATGTTAAATTATATTCGACGGGACTAAGTGAAAATGAAGATCAATTACGTGTTCCCGTATTCGGGTAGGGTCATATTTAGGGCCACGAAATTTTCGCAAAAAAAAAATTTCGCTCCAGTTGATTTTTCAGAGCCTTGCGTTCACGTCTGTAATTCTGCTTCATAGTGAGTGACTGGATGTTTTAACTCTCACGTGTCTAGATGCTCTGTCAGCAAATTTCAGGCATGATGTTTCTGTAACGTTATTCTGATTGGCACAGTCAACTAAGACACGCTGCCAATAACCATGAAGCATAGCTGTAGATGTGCACGTAAGGCAATGAAACAGAGTTGGGCAAAATTCTTTTCGAGGAAAGTTCATGGCCCTTGTCATATTGTGTCTGAAAGATTGTCGCGGTATATGTAGAGGACACGGTGGACAGCAATTTTCATCGTCATGTCTATATTTTTATCACATATTTTTTTTAGACATACATTGTGGCTAAATGTTACACTTATGAATTTTTTTTACTATCACAAATTTTGCACAATCGCTTGTCAAAGTCAATACTTTCATGTCACGGTTTTAAGTACGACGCTAAAACCAAATTACCTACCGAACGAAAATAATTCACACTGAATAGCGATGTTGTCAGCTACAAGGTCTCCTATATGAATTCCCACAATATATTGATGGATTTTAAAAAGTTTCTTGAGTATTTTGATTTTAAATTTTCTAATTCCAGAATATTTTAAAATTCAAAAGAATTTAATTTGTTGGTTGTTATATAGGGTACAGTATACCCTACAACATCGTTATTTAGTGCGAATCATTTCAGTTCGGCAAGTTTCCATAATAGCTAACTTTAGTCACAATTGATGTCTAAAAAACATCTGGTACAAATCTATAAGTAAAAACATGATGACACTTTTTGTATAATGTGCCCTTAAGCCAGCTGCTTGACTAGAGATCCAAGCCTGTCGCCCGTCCGACCCGAAATATGATGGGGTTAGGTGAGATGGAGTGGAGCAGCGACGGAATGAGGAGAAGAGGGTTCTGGAGTTCCCCGAGAAAACCCGCTGGCCAACGGCACGTTTCCCACATGCGATAAATTTGGGACCTAACCCGCCGGGGATCGAACCCGGATCGTCTAGGTGGGAAGCGAGAGGTCTGAGCTTGACGGGACTAAGTCAAATTTCATAATATCGCTTTCGGACGAAAGCCATTTTTTCCATTCAGAAGAGGAGAATATTGTTACATGACAAAGATTGTGGGAAAAATATGAGTGTGTATTTACTCACATAATCGCCGTACGTTTTTGACCAAATTTCTTGGCAAACAAATTGGGTGCGGCTAATATGAGGTGTTCTTAAAAATAAAAAACTAGGAAATATAGTCATATGATTCACATGTGCCAGTAATTATTGTGTCGCCTGTTGAAAAATATAGTCACTATCATTATGTAATATTTATAAATATTTATTAAAGCTTTTAAAACATCGGTGTGTCACTATGTGATGGCGGTCATTATGCAAGTAAATACAGCCTGTGTTTTCTCCGGATCTGCTGTCGCCTGTCGCCCCACACTGCTTGTCAATCCAGGGGCGGATCCAAAATGGAATTGGGGAAGGGGGGGATATATTTTTTCTAGCACCGGTTGGCCGATTTAAAGCGGGGGGTCCGGGAGTTTTCTCCCGGAAAATTTTTGATTTTAAGATGCAAAATGGTGAACTTTGAGAAGATTTTGAACGTTAATGTTTAACACAAAATAGACACAAATTGGAACATTTTGAAGAGTTTACAGTCAGTTTCTTAGAATATATTGCAAAGTTCATAACGCCTACTACGTTTTTAATAGTTTTAATAAAAAGTTTAACATTTCTAAATAAGGTTGGGCTCTTGGAGGCGGGGGGGGGGGGTGCAGCCCTTCGCCAATCACAGTTGCCACTCACTGATCGTTCTCCTGCCCGTTGCCTTTGTAACGTCTTCATCATATCTGCCTCTGACACTGTGTCTGCAGGCATAGCCAGGGTCATTCTACGAGAACGTGAGGCCCCGGGGCATCGTAAATATTCTTGTGGCTAGCCGCTGAGACTGTGCCGCACATTCGGCAATCTGCTCATGAGCCAACACTTCGCCTCGTATTAGTTATTATTGTGTTTCCCCAACTCTAACACAACCGTGCTTCAATTCAGCAAACATTATTTTACATTTCAAACTAATAAAAACTAACCTACTGTCACACGGGACATGGCAAAGAAAGATTGATGATAAGCCCGAGCATTCCCGATGATTGCCAAATGTGTGGCACAAACTCAGCGCCTTGACACAACTCGTAAACTTGAGCACACACCCTTCTTTTATATACAGTTATAATATACACTTGTTGGTATTTATGCTTTCCCGACGTGTTGGCTGCTTTATCATAGTTCTGGCCACGGCAATCTTAGATATTTATGATGTATTTTAAAGTACTGTTTTCAACTTCACTTAAAATTTCTTTCTGTGTGGTTGTACATTGAAAGTAAACACAAACTATTTCCCAAGAAGACAATAACAAATACATAACTCAACTTATTTGTTAAAATTATAAATGAATAATACAATTGCAAAAGAAGATATTCATGCACAAGACATGTTACCGCCATGAACAATTATTTCTGTGGCTTGTACGATAATTGTTTTTTATATCCTTAACGATAGCTGATATCGCAAAGCTGTTCTCCAGTTTTGTTAAAAATTGTTTTTACTGTGTAGTTTAATTTTTTCGCAAAAAAGCCATATAGATTTGGTTAGTTAGTAAATTAATAAGGATTTCCTTAATTACATGGTGAGCTTAAGCAATGCTGCATTTTGCCTTAAAAAATAATGAACATAACATTAACATTTGTTAACAAAACTGTGCAACAGTTTTTCGATATCTGCTAAGGTTTATGATTTAAAAAATAACAATCGTTAAAGCAATAGAAATTATATATCATATGACCTTAAGAGTGAGACATAGTCACCATCTTGAATTTTTGTTGTTTGTGTCATAAGTTTTCTTCTACGTAAATTCACGAAAATTTAATGCAACTGCATAATATAATACATATTGATGCAATTTTAGACACCATAAATATTTGTTAGCCGTACATATCTAATTGCAGTTAAGAATATAATAAAATTCTTCTAACTGCATTTAAATCTGTAACAACAGTGACGGCAAACAAATATTTGTGGTGTCTAAAATTGTATTAATATGCATTTTATCCAGCAGTAATTTTAATGTTCCATATATGTACTCAAAAGAAAAGTTTTGACACCAAATACAAAACATTTAAGGTGGCGACGATATCTCCCTCTTAAACATGCACGTCATATTAAAAATTTAGTTTCAAAACAACCGTCTAGGTTTAATAGGGACTTCTGAGAAGCGAACTCATTTCAAGGTATAAATAATTAATATTTTAGTACAATAATTGAGGACTTAAAATCCCAAGGCTCGCGAGAATTGAAATATGCAATCACTTACAACGGAGCAGAACTGCAGATGTGTGCTTAAGTCAACGAAACAAAGAAGAGCGAAATTCTTTTCTCGAAAAACAAGGGTCCCTAGGCATTGCCACTGTCACTGATACAGTCGTCGATTGAGAGCGTGGAGTTACTATATTCCGTTGAATCCGTCAGTCTTCCGTCCGTCCGCACGCAAATATAGCGATCAACAACAATCCCTCATTCGCCCGATGTTAAAGTGGGTTCTGATAACGTAACAGTAAGCATAGATATCGACATGAAAATTTCGCTTTTTCTATTCGGCACAAGCTAGTATTCCAAGAACTGCAAGTTTGTGTCACTTTCGCAACTGGCCTTTGACTTATTTGACACCTCCTGGAAGTCTCTGAGCCGAAAATGGATATGTAACCAATACAGGCCTATATCACTTTAACTGCAAGCAGCTAATGAACATCTGCTGTCTGCTTCAGTTCACATATAATTCTTGAAGGCTAGCCTACATATCAGTGAAGCCACTAATTTGTCCTGTCTCTAAGCATAGATAGAGCCCGGTAATTTTCGCGTAAAGAATTTTGCAGCACTTTGTTTCAGTGCCTTACGTGCGCACCTGCATCTCTGCTTTGTGGTCAGTGATTGGATGCCTTAACACCCAGCGTCTGGAGGTTAAACCCGCAAATCACAGACGCGATGTGTCGCTGTTATCCGTGTACTGATTGGAACAGTCAAATTAATAACGACTGTGCACAAAAACACTCTGTCAATAGCCATGGAGTTGAACTGCAGGTGTGCACGTAAGACACTGAAACAAAGTGGGGCAAAAATCTTTTCGCGAAAACTACAGGGCCCTAAGCATAGAATATGTAGAGCCACGATTTTGTCGCGAAAAGATTTTTGCATTAATTTCATAATGCCTTACATGCACACCGACCGCTAAGCTTCATGGTTATTGGCAGCGTGTCTTTGTTCAGACCCATATCTCATTTAAATGCACCAATCAGAGTAAACAATTGTCGCATCATACAGCTGTGGTTTGCCAGAATAAACCCAAGACATATGAGAGTGAAAGCATCCAATCACTGGCCATAAAGCAGAGCTGCAGATGTGCACATAAGACATTGAAACCAATTGATACAAAAATCTATTGGACATAAAATCGAGGCTCTAAAGATAGGTTGTTGGCACATGAATTAACGTCTGTGTTTTCTTACCAATTGATTCACAACTTCTGAAAGATACGTTGTTGGCACAGGAATTAACGTCTGTATTTTCTTAAGAATTGATTCACAACTTCTCAAAAGTGGTCGTGTACTTAGAGCTGCTTACATAGTAAATAGCAGTATATCATTTCTTGTGCGGATACATATATGACAGCAACCAATCACAGCAAAGTATTTACTAGATGTCCGTCTATTTGACGTACGTTTAGTGATTCGTGAATCATTTGCGAGTTGGAGGAAAATATCTGCTTGACAAGGTTAATTACAACACATTTAATTTACCCCACAAATCAAAATGGTCTTAGAGGAATACATGGTTTCAAACTACGGGAAATTTTTCTGTACGTAGAACTTTGAGGTGACGTAAATGTAAGCGTATCGATGAATTAAAACGTGAATAAACCACTCAGTGACGCGAAAAAATATTATTTAACTTTCTTTCGTGTAATGTTTATACAAACATCATTATCACAGCCTACGTATTTTTTTTTACAAAATTTTAACTGTAGATGAGCGCGTGGAAAGGGAAGGATAGTTGCTTCACTGGTAGTGCAATGTCTTGATGAAATAATTCAGTTAAATCGTCCACTTCTAGTACTGATTGAAGATAGTGGCAGACTTAAAATATCAAAGATGCTGACAGCCAAGTGGCTTTATTGCTTCAGCCTCCTTGCATGTAATTTGTACTTGTTTGAGTACTTAATTTTTTTTTTTAATTTGCTTTCTGCATTTTTCTTCTATATTCATAACTTAAATTGGTAATTTACTTACGGTATTTGCCGACGGTATAGTAACATCTTCAACCAACATGAGTACATACGTAGGGCCTACACACATACACACACGCCTATATATAAACTGTGAACTGCAAGCTTCTGGTCGCTGATAAATGTAAGCAGGGACCTGAAAAATTCTCGCGATTTCCTGACGGAATCGGAATTCGAACGACTTAATTTTCATGTTACTTCCGTAGTTGGTTGACCCTTGCCTTATTTGACAACTCCTGGAGGGTGCTGAGCCAATAATAAAGACACAAATAAATGTAGCTTAATCGTGTGGTATCACTGTGTCAGCGAACAACCAACGAGCGGTTGATGTCTGCTTGAGTGTACACATATATTTGAGTCTGACATGCAAGCCAGAGTGACCGTGAATTTGTCCGGTATCTACTTACTAGAAAATTAAGTAGTTGGACGAGACAGAAACGTAACTTCTGGTAAGAGCGTTGCCTTGAATAAAGCATGGTGACCTCTGATTTTCGCGAAAATAATTTTGCAACAACTTGTTTCAGTGTCTTATGTGCACACCTGCATCTCAGCTCCAAGGTTATTGGCAGCGTGTTGTTGTGCAGAGATGTCTTTCATTTGACAACACCAATCAGAACAAGGTTATTACGACACCACACGTCTGTGATTAACGGGTAGAACACTAAGACGTGTGAGAGTTAAAACATACAATCACTAAGCATGAAGTAAAGATGCAGATGTGTACGTGAGACTCTGAATAAAGTTGCTTCAGAATTCTTTTAGCGAAAATCAGGGTCCCTAAGCATAGGCAATAATGATAGGGAGGTTGTGTATACGTTGTAAGTTTTGAAACGAAACAAAGTTAATATTTGCTTCCATTTGATAACTTTCTACTGTCTAGATATTTTGCTTTATTGTCGGTTTTCAGTGACTAGCAACATTACGTACCAGATCATGGCTCAGCTTAAAAAAACTCCAAAAAACGTTTAAAGATGTTCCTTATATTATGCTCTGTCCCATTAAGTTCAATGGCTCTTTGCCGATCAACATAAGATATTAGTGGAAATTTCTTATTTTTCCTAGCGAGAAGCTAGAATTTATTTGCCTACACTCACTCGAACACACTCCGAGACGTTACTGGTGCGGGCCTTCGCATATTTGTCGACATGCGTTACAGATTAGTGAACTTATATTATTTGTTGAAAAAGCCTTTCAAGGAGTGGCATACAAACAGTTAGCCAAAAGCATGCGTCAGATTAACACACGATAATTTGGAGTTAACTCTGCAGTCAGATAGTAATAACGTGAAATTTGCAGGTCTCTGCCTATGAGTAAGGACCCCTGTTTTTCATAAGAAGAAATTTGCACCAGTTCGTCTCAGCGCCTTACGTGCACATCTGCAGCTCTGTTTCATTGTTATTGGCATCATTTGTATGGATTTCACTTGACTGGGTCAATTACAATAACGTTCCTGCAACACAACATGTCTGTGATTTGCCGATAGAATCCCAAGGCTCGTGAAAGTTAAAATTTCCAGTCACTGACCACGGAGCAAAAATGCAGGTGTGCACGTAAGGCACAGAAACAAAGTGGGGCAAAATTATTATCGCGAAAACCAGGGTTCACTAGCTATGATTAGAGATGACGGTATATTGTGGAAAAAGATTACTGTTTTCTAGAACTCAAATGTAATGCGCACATAAATGACGTTGTGATTTGACTTTTAGCTCTCGTTTGTCTTTGAAGATGTTTGCCCCATTTAACCCTTGCCCAACGAGAATACCGCTGTTATAACGAAGAACATCTCTGACTCACCTTCAAACAAGTTATGATTAGAGCCACGATTTTATGGCGAAAAGATTTTTGCAACATTTGGTTTCGATGAGTCATGTGCACACCTGCAGCTCTGCTACATCGTCTGTGGTTGGATGATTTTACTCTCACTGGCCTTGGCAAATTATTGACGTACAGACTCACAATAATCTTATTCTGATTGGTGCAGTCAAATGAAAAACGTGTCTGAACAAAGACACGCTGCCAATAACCTTGAAACAGAACTGCCGATGTGCACGAGAGTCACTGAAACAAAGTGGGGCAAAAATCTTTTCGCGACAAAGTCGTGGCCCTAGTTATGCTGTCTCTAAGCACATCAGCCAATAAGAGACAGCGCAGTGTATTGGAGGCTATACTGGCTCAAATTATTTTCGCGATTTTCCATGATGTCTAGCTATGATACGTCCCTCGGATACATACGTGAAAGCTAAAACCGTCAATTACCTTCCATGAACCAGAGATTGAAACAAGATGGTGCAAAAATCTTTATGCGGAAATCAGATGCCCCTACACGTAACTAGGGAACTGGAAAATTCGCGTTTTCTTTTAGGCACAAGCTAGATTTCAAATATCTCTAAGTTTGTCTCACTTTTGCAATTGGTCCTTGACTTAGTTGATACATCCTGGAGAGCTCTCGGCCAGTAATAAAGAGGCAGCTAAACACAAACCCAATTCAGTGGTATCACTGATAGGTCAGTGAACCCGCGTATTTTTTCGGTCTCTACACATAACACAATACACGTAGCATATATACTTGTTAAAATATAGTAAAATTTCGTCAGACATATCTTTCAATTTGAACATGCTACATGTTTCGCTCTTCTTTTTGCTAGATGATTTCTTTCACGACTGCGTGCACAGAAAGAAAGCTCGGGACTAAATTGGGACGAAAAGGGTGAATTGTATGCAGGGAGGTATGTCAAAAATGTCTGTCGGTAAAATGGTAAGCGTAACACAGATTTCACTTACCACACGTAACATTAGCACTACAAAAACGTGCAAAGCAGGAAGCAAGAATTGCCTTCAGCTGACTTACCCGGCTTGAGAGTTACTTGTATGCATATTAATGTTCTTGTGTACGGATGTTCTGGTATGAAAAGTTTTGAGAAGAACATTTGCACCGGCGGGGCGATCTATAGACAGACAGTCCAGAAACTAACTGGAGACTATTATCTTCATCCTTGCGAAACAAATGGCTAAATGCATGCAGTTTCACGTTTTCTTTTTACCGCAGACCCGACTGCAGCTATATATGTTCGCTCGACGTCTCTCGCTGGCCGATAAGTTCGTGGCCTGCCACAGATATCGCTTCTAGCCGAAAGATAAAAGTCCTACGGTGTCACCACTCACAGGTTCATGGCCATTGAGCTCATAGATTTTACTCGGGTACATACAGGACATTAAAGTCTAGCTTACCACCAAATTACAACGCTAATTTTGCACGCTTATACTCATATATACAGACTGGGAAAATTCGCGGGTGCACTGTCATGTAGGCTAGCCTCCAAGAATATACGTGTATTCAAGCAGACAACAGCTGTTCATTGGCTGCTCTCTGATACAGTGATACTACATGATTGGGTCTGAATTTAGTTGATTCACTCTAAAATATAGTTTGTAAACTCGCCACACATGCTTACAGGAGCGCTAAGAAAGTAGGCATGGTTAATTGTTTCCCAGACATCCATGGTAGCACTCCTAAACTTTTTTTATACAACAGTCAAATATTTCCTGAAGCTACAAGACAGTTATTGTAACAAATGTAAAAGTTTGCATATTTACAAGACGGAAGTATGGTAACTGTCCCATACTGCGTTTCGGTTAATTACTTCCTAGACATTTTAGGAAGTTTTCTTACAATGTTCTTTATTATTGGCTGAGCGCTCTTCACTTGGTGACAATAAGTGTAGGCGCATATGCTTAAATATTCGGCCGAAGACTAAAATTCACTACCCTATGCTAATCCGAATACATTCCTTTATGTTATTAGTAGGAACACCTGATTTTCGCAAAAATAAATTAGCAACATGTTTCAGTGTCTTACGTACACATCTGCAGCTCTGCATCGTGCTTAGTGAATGTATGTTTTAACTGTCACACGTCTTAGGGCCGATATTATAAACCTCTTTCGAATGACAACCTACTGCTATCCCCATAGAGAAAGCATTGGTGAGCAGTTGGTTGTCATTCGAAAGAGGTCTATAGATACGGCCCTTAGTGTTCTACCCGCAAGTCACAGACGTGTGGTGTTGCAATAACCTCGTTCTGATTGGTGCTGTCAAATGAAAGACGTATCTGCACAACAACACGCCGCCAATAACCTTGAAGCAGAGCTGCAGGTGTGCACATAAGACACTGAAACAAGTTGCTGCAAAATATTTTCGCGAAAATAAGGGGTCCTTAATTATTAGCTCCGTACCTTCGTGCCTTTGGGAGCTCGCTTTACAGTATAGTGGGCATTTTACAATTAACCGTGTTTCATTGGTTGGTAAAGTACTTCAGGTGTCTCACACAAATGACAGCCAACAGTAAAAGTCAGATGAGCGCGCTGGGAGTTCAGTCTGCAGTCATAAAATATCGAGAAATTTGCCGTCTACACGAATAAGTGAAAAACCAATAGATAAAGTAACACAAGCTTAGATATGCTTGAAATCTAGCTTGGCGTAAAAGAAACCACGAATTTTTTAGCTCCCTACTCACAGGCACCTGAAAAATTTGCGTTTTCTTGTAGGCAAAATCTAAAATTCAAGTACCTCTAAGATTGTCTCCCCTTCGTCATTGATCCTTGACTTCTTTGTAGAGACGCTGGAAAATCGCGTAAATGTTTAAAATAGTCTCTAATAAACTGTATTTTGTTAACCGTCACGCGTGTGAAGAGTTTTGGGACTAATCACACATGCTGTGTATCCAAGCTGTGCATTTCTAACTGGGCCTGTTGCAGAGAGAAAAAAAATGCTACAAATAAAGATCGCCAATGTTGATACGAAACATTCAGTGTTATATACATCACGTTGGAGACTAGCAAACAGTTAACATTTCCCGCGATTTTCCAGTGTCTCTACTTATTTGACATCTTCTGGAGAGCGCTGGGGCAATAATAAAATAGCAGCTAAATACAAACCCAGTAAGGTAATACCTCTGTGTCAGAGAGCAGCCAATGAACAACTGTTATCTGCTTGAATACATAAATGTTCTTGGAGGCTAGTCTACATGTCTGTGAAACCGCGAATTATTACCGTCTCTACATGTTTTAGACATCTCTATCACTTGTGGCAGGTTCTGCCCTCCTGTACCTGATCCCTAAGGCTTAACAGGTACCGTCTCTACAGAAAACAAAATATGAACATTATACTTGCGGAAACATGTAGGTCAAGTACTTAGTCTTCATTCTAGTGTATTAAAAGTTTTTTTTCTCACCTCGTAAGTTGAGAGCGGTGGAAGGTCAGAGAATCCAAGATGGCGGCCAAGCGACGGAGACGAGTGGTGATGCAATCATGAGAGCTGTGTTTCGTGGGGCTGACTTTTATACAGTGCGCGCCGCTTCACCCCTCGCCGAGCCCTTCCTTCAACCTGCGTCTCGGCGTAGGCGTCAAGATGCCTCAAAGGACAAGGGTCTGCAAGTCACGTGGTGAGTGAAGCCGGTGCCTTCTCCCCCTACCCTTACACCCACTTACTCCGCTGACACCCACACATTTCTGAACATTAGGATATTCTTTCTTAAGGGCGCCGCCTACCCGCGTATGAGAGGCTCAAAAGCGACGGAGCAGTAAGGTCGACCTTGAAGCACGCATCAAATGCCGCGTCGCCTCAACGAGCCAAGCGCTGAACTAGCGTGCAAGTTCCCGCCGAACGGTTTTTACTACGGGACACTAAGCGGTGATAATATAGTTTTATTGGTGGAAAACCTGCAACTAAGTTCAGTGCAGGTCGAAACCTGAGTTTCACGTACATTCGGTCAGTATATTTTGAAACACGGAAGTCTGAAAAGGCGGTTTTTAGCCTTGTTGGAGGACTTTTAAACAGTGTTTTTTACAGAGCGTGGTGTCTTGACAATGAGGTTCCGACCTTGTCTGAATTTTTTTTTCGTACGTTGACACAATGTGTGCAAGTGAAATATTTTCGTAGAAAAAAAACCTGTTTACGAACACACTGCAACGTATTTGAAGCGTGAGGTAGGCATCCGCCTCAAGGGCGAATGTTAGACAATTTTATTCTGTATTCAGTTTTTTAGCCATAACATTTATTCAGATTGTAGTATCAAATTTTTTTTTCGGCAAAGCATAGGATGTACTCTTGCTAACTGCTTGACGTAAATAATAATGCATTATTTCATTATTGTTTATGTCAAGCTGTTTACCAAGAATATGTCCTATGCTTTTTCGAAGGGAAAATTTTGCAAATACAGTTTGAATAATTGTTATGTCTTAAAAACCCAAAATACAATATAAATAATTAACACGCCCTCTTAAGGGGTCTGCCTACCATAGCTTCAAATGCATTGCAGCGAGTTACGACTATTCTTTTTTTGACGAAACTATTTAACGCGAATTATATTTTTGCATCTATGAAAAGAACACACACTTCAAATTATGTCGCTATAGTTTTAAAAATCCGGCACGTTTATTACAAACGTAATTTTCAAGCCCCCTCAAAATGGCCAAAGTTTGCTTTTCCAGGCTGCTATATCAGGAAAAGTAACAGCCGGATTCGTAAAACACAATTATAAAAACAAGCATCAGACTTTGAACTATGCTACCATAAGAAATAGGATAATAGTAAAGCACTGCACGTCAGCTGAGTGGCTTGCGCGAAGAGGCGATAATACATTACACACGTCGGTTAGTGGCAACCTTACCGCTCCTGCCTCACACACACAAACACAGCGTATCTAGGGAGACCCCTTAAGGACATGCTCTTGTTTCTACTTTTTTTTTAGCGTTATTAATTTTTTATGCCTAAACGAGAGCAGATATCACAAATCTGTTCGGCACTTTTGTTTAAAACAGTCATCTACATGTTGACTTATTTTTCCAAGGCAGTAAATAGTATTGGTTTAGCTAATTATGTAATTAACTATATTCTGGTTAACTGACTTTTTAATCGATACCGTATAACTTCTTGTTTCGAAAAAAATTACTTTCTTGACAAAAACCACTTAAAGAAAACTTTCAAATAGAGTTTTCATATCTGCTCTCGCTTAAGCTTAAAAAAAATTATTGTAGCAAAAAACAATAGAAAGAAGAGAGCATAGCCTTAAGGGGCCTGTTTACTGGCTGCGTGTTTGTATGAGTCAGGCATGGCGCCAAGGGCGGTGTAGGTCGGCTTATCTGGTGCGATATCGCCTCTACTGCAAGACAATGAAAGGGCGTGCAGTGGTATCATAGATCATTCGCCTGACTGGCACTTTCAGTGGTAACCCCATATTTTTATTCGTGGATAGATGGCATGTTTCTAGAGTACAAGTTTCACACGAATCCCATGAGTAAATGTCAGACTTAACAGGTTGAAAAACTTCTGTTAGTCATTTTTAGGGGTTCTGAAATGATTTATTCTAATTGACGTGATGTTTTGAAACTTACTTTCCGTCATCGCTTGAAGGGTATATTCTTTCCTTACGTTGACACTATAGGCACATGTAGAATAGTTTCGTAAAAAAGAACGTCTTTACGAACACACTGCAACGCACTTTAAGCACGTGTTAGGCAGCGCCCTTAAGGAATTTTCGCGTTTTTACGAAATATTTTTGTAGCAGATACTTGTGATTAGAGTTACTTATTACGATACAATTTCAGCTCGAATGGTTTTCTCATAACTCTTCGTCAGCATCAAGATTTGCAAGTGACGCTGCGATGCAAATAGCGAATACCAGTTTTTACTCAAACGAAATAATTCAAAGTGAAATAACATTAGAAAAACTTTTGTATTAAAACAAATAGCTGAATTTGCAACATTTTCCCTACACTTTTGGTGATTTTTTTAAAGATTTTAAATTGTTTCTTAATTAAATTATAAAGGTCAGGCTTCATAGCCCACATAGGCATGTTACTTTACTGTGAATTGTTTCATTTGATTAATTCAAATGGTTTTCAATATTTGTATGACAGTGTAACATACAAACATTAACTCTGACGCACCATTATGAGAAAACTATGTCAGCTATAATTGTTTCGTAGGAGTCTGCCTTACTCACAGGCTCAAGTATTTCATGAAAATATATAATTATAATTTTATATCTCTGAAACACTCTTATTAAAGGCCATCCCTAGATATGCTGAGTTTGTGTGTAAGGTAGGTAATCGATGGAGTGGTATGGTTGCCGCCGACCGACGTATGTAATGCTATATCGCCTCTCCGCCGAGCAGCTTATCTGGCTTGCAGTGCTATACTATTGTCCTTTTTCCTATGGGACATTGAGTGGTGACGAAATTATTTTATTTGTGGGCAGCTTACTTTCAAGTCAAACGATCGTTTCTGTAGTTGATATTCATTTGGCTTAAATGAACACATAACCGAGATCATTATTGTGTATCTTGATGAACGTTTGCCGTTTATAACATAAATAACTTTTGTTTTCAATATTATTACAATTAAAAACTATTTATTTTTTTACTAACTAAAATGTCATCATGCCACGTAAACAATGTTGTTATTAAGATTTTATACTTTTAGTTGTGCGCGTTAACTATCCTAGTAAATTCTTTAGTTAAGAAGCGCTTATATTTTATAGTAACAAACTGTGAGGATTTTTTTTAAACATCTTGCCAACGACTGTAGATTATATTCGCGCTTATTTTTACCATGT
The DNA here is from genome assembly GCA_003012365.1 of Medauroidea extradentata. Lineage (NCBI taxonomy): Eukaryota > Metazoa > Arthropoda > Insecta > Phasmatodea > Phasmatidae > Medauroidea > Medauroidea extradentata. The sequence continues at coordinate 32,769 of PNEQ01006555.1, forward strand.
GTTATGTCAGTGTTGGATCCAGCGATATGTTTTCTTTTTTTTTTTTTGAGGGGGGGGGGCGGAGAATTCTTAAAAAGTAGTTATGACCACACCCCGAGTCAAGGAATGGGGATCCGGGGCGGGTCCTCCTATGGGAACATTAAATTTTTACTGTGCAAAATGATGCTATTTGAGGCATTTCCTAAACAAAATAATTGAATATACCACTTTCAAAATGTGTAACATTTTAACAGATGAAGTATATATTAAAAGAAAATTAAGGGGGGGGGGCCTTGGGCCCCTATTGGATCCGTGTCAGTAGGTTAATACTAATTTTACCAGTTGCCAGCTGTATCGCGTATTAATGAAATTTATTACATTACTAATTTTAGTATCGTCACGTGGATATGCACTTGCGTTTGATAAAAGCCATGAGATTATGGCGAAAAGATTCCTGAACTATTTTGTTTCAATGTATAACGTGCATATCGACAGCTGTGCTTCATGGTTATTGGTAGCGTGTCTTTGTTCAGACACGTCTCTCATTTGACTGCGTCAATTCGAATACGGTTACTGTGACATCATAAGTCAGTGATTTGACAAGTGAGAGTTAAAACATCCAATCAGTGACCGTGAAGTAGAGCTGCAGATGTGCACGTAAGTAGGAACACCAATTTTTGGGAAAAAGATTTCTGCACCAGTTTGTTTCAGTGCCTCGTGTACACAGCTGCAGCTCTGTTTCAAAGTCAGTGATTTGATGTTTTAACTGTTTCGTGTCTTAACACTTTACTGTAAATCACGGACGTGTGGCATTGCAGTAACCTTATTCTGAATGGTGCATCAAATGAGAAACGTCTTTCCACAAAGACATTCTGCCAATTACAATGAAGCAAAGCTGCAGCTGTGCGCATGAGGCACTGAAACAAGCTGTTGCAGAAATATTTTCACTAAAAATTGGGGTCCCTACACACATGACACTTAAAACCAAATGATGCAAATACACTCTAAATCTGAATTAGTGAATATTCACTGGTTTACGCCAACGGATGAAGCAGTTTCAACCAATTGAATTAGTGAGAAACCCCTGTGAAATCGCTGACTAGTCACTGAATCTGATAAAGAGTGCCAACATTCCACAAGTTAATAAGTGAATGTCCACAGATTTTCCAGTAATTTTTCACTGATTCAGTAAGAGAAATGTGTTCTGTGAAAACAACCGGAAAAACAGTGAAAATTCATTGATTAATTTGTGAGATATTGACATTCTTAAAGAAAATCAGTGAATATTCACTAATTAAACAGTGACTATTTTCACTCATTCAAATTGTTGAAACTGCTCTTTCCATCTGCGTGAATCAGTGAATATTCACTAATTCAGATTTAGAGTGTATCTTTTCGCAACACAATCGTGGCTCTAATAAAGAGTTAAATTTGCACATACATATAAAACAGGTAAGTTTAATTTTTGTAAATATTCTGTTCGCAGGAGAATATTCGCTGTAATGATTTTGTATTTACACATTAGTAGAACGATAAAATAAACGCTACATGTAAGATATGCTATATCTATTTCAAAGTACTGACAATCTGTGAATCAATCAAATAACGTTCGGGGAAAATGCAACCACGTTGACTGACACTGTGTACATTAGTTCACATTTTGCGGCGAACAGTTCTTACCCACTAGAAATATAAGCATATTTCCTGATAATTTTGCATAAGGGCAACAGATATTGGTCAAATTCAAACGTACTTACTAGAATTGGTACAACAGTGTTTATATTTGTGTGTGTGTGTGTGTGTGTGTGTGTGTATATATATATATATATATATATATATATATATATATATATATATATGAAATTTAAAACTAAGAAAAACGTATTTGTGGCAATATTAATTAAAATTTGATAATAATTTTTTAATACAATAATTTTGTTTATCAGCGACAGGTGTCCCATAATTCAGTAAAACTTAATTTTTTGAGCACACTTAAAATGTGAATAAAAGTACTGTCTAAAAATTAACCTAAATGAAAAAATAAACATGGGGTGTTATCAGCTGTCTTAAATTTGTATAGTCACTATTAAAAGTAAGTAGAGAGCACGCCAGTTACATTAAATTTTTTCTACTTTTTAGTTCGTATTGCTACAAAATTTTGTTTCTTAATTGTTTACATTACGATTTTATTTTTTAGTCTCGGAACAAAACGAGTGATATAACTAACGATTTAATTCAAAACGTTTTGTTTAAAAAGTTTGATTTCAGATAAATTTTTCTGTCGCAGCCAGATGGAATTTTTGAACTGAGGGTTGAGAATACCAGGCCATAGTTAGGAAATAATAGCATTGTCATAGCTTTTTAACATGTGTGCTAAACTTCGAAATATTCGGACATGGAAGTGAGTGAAAATTGAATTGTATGAGTCCATTACGTTTATACATGCATACAGGTGAAGCTAACTGAAGCGTGTTAAAAAGCAAGACTAACATGTGATTACAATGTTTCCGTAAATTTAATTACAATTAGAGTAATAGTACTTTGCAAAAACATTTCATAGTTATATTCCTTTGACAAAAAAATAAATAACAATTTGATCTTTTACTGTGCGCTATTCGTATTGTTGTTATGTAATGTCAAGTGGTACTTTATATTTTATTTAAAGCAGTTGAATTTTGTAATAGTTTTTTCAGGATAGCATTTCTCCTACTATAATTTACTGTACGGAGAAATTGTAAAGAATTATATACCAAATTTTTTGTAAGCTGTCACAAAGGAAATTGAAAGGTTTGCGAGTTCAATAATCCATGTGTTAGAATCCATTGTCGTGCGCCTATTCAAGCCCTGTCTATTCGTTGATTGTATGCTGTTCCGATGATAAACAACTAAAGCTGGAGTTGCAATCATCACAGTGTCAGCGAGCAGCTAATGACCAGCTGCTGTTTGCTTGAGTTCACATAGAGTCCTGGAGGCTAACCTACAGGTCAGTGGACATGCGAATTTTTCCAGTCTCTAACAATCATCCATCTCGCCCGTCAGTCGACCGTCCGTCCGTCAGTCACGTGACCTTCAGCCAATCAGAAGCTTTCAATATTTCCACCCGTCCGGACGTCGAAACTGGGCAAGCTCTTAATTTTGACAGACGACGGGTGAAAGTACGGTCTTCTAAAGATGGCGGCGACCATTTCGACGGTTTCATTTCAATAAAAAGGCTGCGAAATTTGTTTTATTTTATATTTTCTTCCGTAATACTACAAGTTTATTACTTTAAACTATGATATATATTATTTTGACATACGAAAACATTAAAATACTAACAGAAATAATTTTCTGTGCATAATTATTACTGAAATTAAAGCGTAAATGATTTTATTAGCAAATAATATGCTCGCAAAAATTCTTTTTCGCGATAAACAGCAGTTAATAGCAGCCATAGACTACCAAATAAATCTGTAATCTAAGGTGAACAGTTGAGGGTAATTTTTCACGTCTCGCAGAAGTTTTGCGTTTGTGCATTGGTAGCACTGCATACGAAATGAAACGACAAACCGGGAGACGGAATGTTGTAAATCGCTAGCTTTGTAGGCGGACCGTCAGCGTGCGGACGGGCCGACGACTGACGGATGCGACGAATATTGTAACTACACCTTAACTGACAAGTGATGGGCCCCTGTGGCCGAGTGGTCAGATCACTCGCCTCCCATCAAGGCGGTCCGGGTTCGATTACCGGCGGGGTCGGTCCCCGGATTTTTGTGCCGGACGATGCCGTTAGTCGGCGGGTTTTCTCGGGGATCTCCCGTTTTCCCATCCTTTCATTCCGGCACTGCTCCATACTCACCTCATGTCACCCCTCACCAGCGCTAAAGACCTCGATGTTAGGATCTGACCAAAATCTCTCACTCACTCACTTAACCGACTAGTGGTCGGGGCTTGAGTATGCACAGGTCAGTGGATTTTAACATGCATGCTGTTGGACTCGCGAAATATTCTTTTCCCTAGATAACATCGCTAGTACTAACACAGAAAAGGCGTCATTGATTATTTTTGGTGAAGGAACTGAAGGGTATTAATGTGGAGTGGCTTTGACATTTCCCCTTGTGAATGAGAGGATTTTACGCCTGCGTAGGCAGAAAGTGGTACAACCCACCCCTGGCATAACCCTTAGTTTTTTACGCAAATATATTTTATTCTTTGGTGGTGCGAACCGTGAAATGATGAGCTACAAGCGATAAGTAAACAGTTCAACCCTCGTAAATAATGAATGCGCTAAGGAGCGTGAGAAACAACACTTGCTTAGACAATACCTTTTTTTTTAATCTTGGGTATTTCAAACGTGGGGAAATTCATACGAACGTAACACGTGGACCTTGTATAGGATATTCGGAATAAAGTGAGCACTAAAGATTTAACCTTTGAAAAATATCACTAGCCGTTACTGCATATTAGTCAACGTTAACAATAGTTACATTAATGTTTGTATGGTTGGTAACGAATCAATGCATGTAATTCCATGTATTTTCTTATTTCAATACAGCATTATTGAAAGAACATAAAATGTAATCGACCTCTCTGTATACCATATGCTTTAAAATATTTATTTATGCACTTATTGACATACCTACTTGCTGTGTAAATTTACTTGATTAGTGCCATCGCAAAGTGATGCAACCGCCCGCTGAATTCAAAACAGCCTTTGACAAATTGACGCTAACGCTCGCACCACAGACGTAGTTAAAAAGTCCTCCGACAGGTGGCATCAGAGTTAGGTTTTCACCGCTTCGGCTTCGCTCGCTTGAAAGCGAGTTGAGTCAGGACAGGAGTGTGTTTGTTCGTTGTGTACTAAATATGGGTTTCTGATGAACACATTCATAAACAGTTACTTCTAATACTTTTGAATATCATTGCTAATCTGTTGTGTTATACGATCGTCAGCCAGAGCATGTGGAAATAGAAATAACACTTTTTTTCTGTTCCACACATTAAGAAAATACGTCTTTTATTGTTTTTGTAAATTGCGCCGTCGTCGTTCGTGGCAGTATGCCGAGCGGAACTTGAATTATTGAATTGCGTGTGTCGTGTGTGTTTATAGTGGCACGGTTTTGAATTACAAATTAATATACTACGCTTGCATTTACGAGATAAGTAACGGCAACAGTGTGCGTCGTAACCAATTAGAGTCGGTGCAGAGAAAACAGTGTTATAAAACTTTAACTCGCAGAAATTTATAACTAATATTACTACTGAGTATAGCGTATATACAGCGCCCGTTCATTTAATGAGTATGTTGCAGATAACATTTATCGGAGCAGTGTAATGCAAATGTGAACATTGTACGAGCCTATGTAATTAAAGCACGTGGCAATGCTTATGTTTACATGCAGCGGAAATATATAAACTGGCGGAAAATAAAAAAAAGTCAGGGTTTTTTTTGAGTGCTCACTTTATCCCTAATCATCTATACTTGTTAACTCACTGGTAGACGTATTTCGCTATATGGAAACATGTAGTAAAGTTACAAAGAAATGTGCACGTACATGGTGTTATAGAAAGTACGGTATGTTACAAATTTTGTTAGATGATTTAATTAAAAAAAATAAGAGGTTAATTTCTATAATGGAAGTTTTTGGCTGGCGCAATCTCAAGGGCGCGGCTACCGCAATTTTCGTCACCATATTTTTATTTTTATATTTTTAATGGTTATTTTTTGTTGTTGTTTTAGACACAAAATGTGACCAAATTTTCCTCTTATAAAAATTATTTAATTAGCATAGTTTTTTGCGTAATGGCTCGTTAAAGCCAAAATTTGCATGTCTCCGCTTTAAGGACGACACGAAAACCAACTCACTTACCAAACTGAAAAAATTCACAGCGAAAACGATATTGAAGGCTACAAATTCAGCTATTTTTAACCGTAAAATAATATATTTTTGTGCTTTTAAAAATATATTGAATTTTCCGAATTTTTATTTTAAGTCTCATCGTTTTTATTTAAATTTAAAAAAAATGTCAATTCTTTGTTTTTATGGACATGACAAAGTAGCCTGCAACGACTTAATCCACTGTGAATTGTTTTTTCAGTTTGTTATATCAGTTGGTTTTAGTGTAGTCTATAAAACGGAAACATGCAAATTTTCATTTTAACAAGCTATTAAGAGAAATTTATGACAGAAAAAAATTCGTAAGAGCCAAATTTGGTTAAATGTAGGCTATGTCTAAGATTTAAAAAAATATCTGGTGCAAATGAAAAATAAAATCGTGGTGATGAAAATTGCTAAGGAAAATTGATGTTGAAAAACAAACATAGGATAAAATAGCAAACAGTAAGGCGAAATGAATAATGATATTTAGAATGTGTATTAATTATATGACATTCTTTTTGAAAAACATAGTTTCATGTACTTTTTTTTTTCTTTCGTTAAATAACGAGGTTGCTCATGTCTGCGAATCGCGTGTTGACTAGAAGTAACATATTCTACGTCTATTTTTTTAATGGTTCACTTGAGGTTGTTGTGACAAGGTGACATAATTTTGTTCATTGGGGCTTCCTGCTACAAACTGAGTCATTTATAGCCAAAAAATGCAACTGTAAAAACTGTTATGCAAAACGAAGTTTGACCTACCCCAGTATCTACTGAAGGAGACAGTATCGGAAACAACTTTTTTTTTCCTTCACAGATTGCATATCTTGCTATTATAAAACCGCACGTAGAAATTAATTTTTTATTTCTCCTTTTTATTGGTATTGCAACAAATGTTAATTTTCAATGTAAATTTGCAGTCGTGTACTTCTTTCGTAAGATTTGCGCCAGCCAAAAATCTTTCAGTACGTATATTTACCTCATTTTTTGCAAGGAATAATATCTCAATGTTTGTTAAGATACTTTTATTGACACTCGACATGTGGATCAGAGAGTTAGTAGTCGTACGCATGCGAGGCATAACCTCCATGACTGCACATACCGTTAGATAGACCGCTTCAAACTATGCTAAAAATAACCTCAGCGATTTATTCCGAATAAGATGATTACATTCATAACTAATTCAAAAGTAACACATGAAATTAAAATTGATAACATTATAAATTTTATTGAATTACAGGAATTAAATTTTTTTAAATTGTTTTCTTCTGACAATTATTTACAATACACAATCGCAAAAAAAAAATGTTTTATTTGAAACTTTGTCGCTGGGATAATTTTTAAAGGTTATGTTCGTATTTATACCTTAAAACTACAATTCGTTAATTTTTACGAGACTTTCAAATACTACTTCTATTATGTATACACATTCTGTACTGTCGGAAATGACGCCGTATGTATCTTCATTCACATATTTAACAAGAAGATTATTATCCGAGAGAAATTTTCTCAAGTATATTTAGCACACTTATAAAAAGAGGCATGCAAAATTCGTATTACTATTAGGAGACAGGATAGACTTCACTGCTGTGTTTATACCCGAGTATGATCGCTGAGTTTACTGTCACGAACCTTTACGTGACGACAATTGCGAGCGTAAACACATTACAGGCAATTGGTTACTCTTATCATTGGATTTCTCGTTCTTGGCTAGGAGCGATTTCTGCGGTAGACTACGTCATTTTCGGCCAATAAAAAACGATGAAAGAACATTTAACAGTTTTCAGTCTAGTCTGTTGTCAGAAAATCACGCGAATTTTGCACGTCCGTAAGTATGACTTCTGTTTTTATTTTCTTGTTCTGAAAATATTTGGGGATGTAATAGGTAATCACACTTGGATTTACTGTTCAATTCAGGAATATTATGCACCTAGAAAAATATTTTGGTATGTCAAAAAAATTAAGTTTTTACGCAGCAATACTTGGAATTTTCAGTCAGCCAAACCTGTCCGTTCTTAAGGAAAGTTTTGCTGCTCCTAAAATAGCTTAGCCGATCGAAAAGTACTTTTTTTAAACGTGAGGATAAATAATTTTTGTAAACATTTTCGCTTAGGTTAGGAATGTTTTTTAAAACTCAAGCAGATTTTTATTTCGTCCAATATGAACGTGTGTGTTTTGTGTGTGCTCGCGAGAACAACCTATTTTCTGTGTACGCCCACACAAGGGCTTTCCGGACGCTCGAAACAAACACGATGTTGGCGTCGTGTAAGCGCTAGGGAATCCCTTCACCATTCAACCACCCCACCCCCTTTGTCGTCCAATATCCCCTTCACCCCTCCACGCCACTGCTAGTGCTCCGACAGATGTTATCACCCCCCAGGCAACTACGTCGCTGTCCCGGGGTAAGAGCGTACTACGCCGTCCTCACCTCGCCTCGCTTCTAGTGCCTGCTCACGGCCAAGTATGCACTTTTGTTTACACCCTTGTCAAGTACAACCTATTATACAAAACATGGTGGATGTGAGTGAAGAAATTTTTGGCAGCGCTTAACGTCTAGGTCTTTAGCGCTGTTGAAGGACATGAGATGAGTGTGGAGCGATGACTGAATAAGGATGCGGGGAAACGGGAGATCCCCGAGAAAACCCGCCGACCAACGTCATCGTCCAGTACGATTCCCACATGCGAAAATCTGAGGACTGACCCCGCCAGGAATAGAACACGGATCACCTTGGTGGAAGACGAATGCTCCAGTTACTGCGCTAATCTCTGTCCCTATAAAGCGGGGGCACAACAACTCAATATATCCAAGGAGGGTAGGGGTGGGGGCAAACGCAATTATCGTTGTACTAATTTTCATCTTTAAGGGGGTATAATGGCCATCATCTTTGACAATAGAGTTTGGCTTTCATAAAATTACTTTATATTATACATAGAGACCGGGAAAATTCGTGAATTCATTTGAGATGACGTTAGATTTCAAACAACTGTACACGTTAATTAATTTCGCTATTGGATCGCTGTTCGTGAAACTCTTCCTTGAGGACTGTGAACCAATATCAAACCTGCATGAAAACACGCACAGACTGCCGCGCTACCTTGTGACATGTACTACTGTCCACTCACTGGAGCAACAGACAATGTACAAGTATCTGAGGACATAGTGTACACAGGACTGTGCAGTCCAGCCGGCTGGTCGTTGAACCCGCGAAATTTACGGATCTCTATTTATACATAATATTACTGAAATACAGAATATGTAAAATTATTATACACAGGTAAATTGTTTAAGAGAGAGTGTTAGACAATGTTGTTGTATTTGCAGCTTTTGACATATAACATTTATTCAATTTGTATTTCCAAAAATTTCTCTGCGACAAAGTGTGAGATATAGTCTTGGTAAACTGCTTAACGTAAATCATACTGAAATCTTTCACTAATTTGTCATGCAGAACCCTTGCAAGAGAGTTCTTGACAGTTAACCTATAAATCTCTTGCAATGATTCTGGATGACGAGTTATTGAAAGATTTCATTATTTGTTATGTCAAGCAGTTTACTAAGAATATATCCTATTCTTCGTCAAAAAGAAAATTTTGACAGTATAATCTGAATAGATGTTATGCTTAAAAAACTGAAAATACAATGAAATTGTCTAACATTCCCCCTTAAGGCATGGGGCATGGCCTTGCTTCCAGTATTCAGAAAGTGGAGGAGGTGGCAATATACACTTGCTGCCTGATATTGTGACCCTGATTTAGGTCAATAAACGTGTAGTACGCTCGCTAGACAGTTTGACAGGCTGGAAGCCATTCAGCTGTATGCAGTGAGCGCAAATACTTGCGATATCCTCTCTCTCATTACCACAAAATTACTACATCAGTCACCAAATTGTCATGTTTAAGACCACGCCACAGTCAGTCCTTGGTTTGCCAATATCGTTAAGTATCTTCGAAAACTGGTTTGCTGTTTCTCGGCCACCGGGAAAGAAATCGAGCCTTTATCATATCAAATGAAGGCCCAGCAAATGCCTTCTGTGGCACCTCATTCCGTAACAGCAAATGTATAGTGAGTCTATGAGTCGTGGTTTTTGGAAGTTTTAATTTCACGCAAGTACACGTTATTTGGACGCGTTCTGTTGAAAGCGTGAAATGAATGTTCCAGTGCCATGAGTCACAAACGTTGTGATGTTAGGAACCCTTTTGTAGGGTGTACTTCATTGTGTTTCTGCACAGCTGTTGGTATACGAATTTCAATGATGTAAACATTTAAGAAAGATAAGGGCACACTAATTGTGAAATTTCTTGATATTGGGTGGTAAAATGTTATTACTGATAAATCGCGGGAAAAGTTGATTGTTTGCTAGGCTCCAACATGTTATGCATAACACTGCATGTTTTGCACCTATATTTAGGGACTGGAAAAATTCGCGAATTCAATTATCTGTAGGCTAGAATCCATTGTAATATGCATACTCAAGCCCCGACTATTTGTCCACTAGCTGCTACTCAACGGAACAGAAGACAGTGTACGAATAGACGTCAGACAGTGAACGAATAGTCGGGGCTTGAGTATGCATAGTACAATGGATTCTAGCCTGCAGGTCATTGAATTCGCTACATTTTCCAGTCCCTACCTATATTGGCAATGGTTTACTATATGAAGCACTGTGTCCCTCTTCAAACGTGTCATGATTGAGATACTACAGTTCATTGGAGACTATGTTAAATATTTTCGCGATTTTCCAGTGGAAATGATAATGATTAACGATTTTTGAACACGTGGAGTGTTCTGTTTGAACAAAATACTTTAGTTTACAAACATATGTACTTGCTGAATGAAACAAATTGCCATTCTTCTCTAGCCTAGTTTACAACAACGATAACGTTGCTAATAACACGTGTTTTTAATAAAGTTATTAACAATGTTGTAAAAATGCTTCAAAATTGTTGACAACTACATGTTATCAACATTGTTGCCAACATTCTGTTATTAACATTGTTAATATTTATAAAAAATGTTAATAACATTTGTTGCCAACATTTTGTTGACAACATTTGCTAGCAACAAAAGTTATGAACTTTAGAAACATGTTAATAACTTTGTCACCAACAATGTTAATAACATTATTTTCCCGACCCATTCTAGGGCGGTTTGGATCAAAGGATGTTGGTAACAAATGTTACAAACAATGTTATCAAAAACGTTGCAGGCATTTTTGTCATTAGCATTGCTATTAACTTCCGTTCACCGTTCTTAGAACTTTGTTAGTAACATTGGTGTTTTCAGCAATGTTAATAACGCATTTGCTATCAACATTGCTATAAAATAGTGTACCATAGCTTAGAATTTGTTGATAATATTTTGTAACTATAATTTTGTAAGTAACATTGTTAGTTATATTTTTTTGGTGTAAACTGGCCTTAAGGTTGGCTCCATGTTAAATTCTGATGTTTCGCATTTGTCTCGTGTCTCTTCACTTGGAAATTCTTATGTACATTTCATTCCGATAATCAAGGCTTTAACTGGTTAGTGATTTCAGTAATGTCAGTTATTGTTGCGGTACTGTCGGCGAGCGCTGATAGTAACTGAGAATTGTTCACGGCTGACTCCTCGTGCGAGGCTACACGACTACTGATTCCACTGAAGCATGGGAGGACGTTTAGCGCGAGCAAAAACCTACATTTGCGTGAGATTCAAAACATCTGTCCTCTAGAAACTTTAGTTACCATTCAAAACATCATGGTGATAAATAAGAATTTATTTAATGTACAAAAATGTGCCTTGAGAAGTTTTTTCCCAAAGAAGACACTGAAAAAATACGTTAAAATTAAGTTGATATTTTTCTCAGAAGAATATTAGCGGATATTTATGTGAAACATAATTGAGGTGTTGGCTGGAATAAAGGCCTTAGTAAGGAAATTGTTTTGTGAGACAATAACAGGTTTATGTTTTAAAGAATTTTTTTTTCACGATTCTCTCATTATTTTTTCTTTTACGAATGAGAAATATATATATTCACATTACGCAAATTAATAGTAGTTACTGTAAACACAGTCAAATATAAAACAGAAATTATTAGTAGTATAATGGTACCAGCACAGGTCAAGACAAAAATTCGTAATTTGGTGAAGAATTTAGATATCAGTACAAAAATTTGTATGTGTCTTCTATGGACGTTATCAAACATAATACATTTTTTGATTGAAGAAAGGCCTTAGATTTCTAAAGTCCTTATTCAAGCTAACTTCTCAATTATTTTTAAAGGAATGTTACCTTTCAAATTTGTTAGGAATCTGTGTTTGCTAGTTAAATTCGTATTAACGCGTGAGTTTTCTTTTACTTGCACGTTTATCACTGCCAATTGTTCCGAAACTCTCAAATCGCTGAGAGTGACGAAATTATTACCAAATACTGAACTTGTTCCGTTACTGTTAATAAACGCGGACAATCAATGAAATCAGGACTCACCAGGCAGTATCAGAATGCTGTTTTGGACATGTCTTTCCTATGGCTGTCCGGTCGTGACACTATGGTATTGTATTTTAATTCATATGCTCGTTAATAATTTTACTAATATGAGTAGGTATTGCAACGTTCGTAATAATATGGAAATGTTCCTTTCGTTATGAAATGAATGTTGATTTGGTAAATGTTACGAAGCCTTGTTTTTAACTATTTTCAACATTAAATCAAATTCTCAGTACTACTCATAATTCACTAAAAAATATTGGTTATGGTCCAAGCGATGCCATAGCAGTGAAAGTACTTTTTTAAGAAATGAATCAGTTATATGAAAAACAACGTAAGTTAATTTTCTATCAAAATGAGTTGTGGGTGTTATAACTTTGAACAGAAGTAGTCAATGAAAATACATTGTTTCACAAATTAACTCACAGTTCTGTGCCTTGCAAAAATTGCAAAACTTTTTGTTAAATAATACGTGCATTTACCTCTGTACATAAATATAACATCCACAACTTATTCTGGTGGAAAATTGACTTATGTTGGTTCTCAAATCACTGATTAAAATGTTCCAGTTTTTTGTTTACTGATGATTTACATAAACTGCAATAGTATTAATCTGTACGAGTGACACGTTATAGACAGGTCTAATAATTAGCGTTACATTTGTAAGACTGCAATACGGGTGGTTTGGGATAAAGTGAGGTCTTATAAATACCTAGTGACTATTTTTTTGTTTCTGATGGTTTAAAATTCCTGCAAATTTTTATATAAACATACCGCCCGAAATTACAATTAGAGTGATTATATATATATTGTGTCAAACTCAAAAGTAAACTCTTGAGGCTGGAATATACAATATATATTTCTATAAATGATGGTCATCAAAATTGCTCACTTTATCGCAAACAGCCTATACAAAGTGTTACATTGGATTATTTTTACATTCCGCGTACGTTTTTACTATGGTTTGTAAATAAGAAAGTAAATACTGCAACCAAAATCACTGTGCGATAAAGCACTGTAAAAACATTTTGTACGTCGTACAGTAATATCCTTTGTATTTTAACACGAGTACAAATGCTTCTCTTGTTCAACTTCTTGCTTGTTAACGTACAAGGGATGCTTCTGAAATGCAGGTGTAGAAAAATTTATGTTCTTCTGAAAATTTAACATAAATAAGTGCTGCAAACCTCCATGCATATATGCTGTGATGATCGTCGTTTAATACGGAAGAGTTGAAAACTTTTACTTTATTAATGTTCATTAATTAAAAAACATTAAACGTCTTAAGTGCACTTTACAGAGATTTTCTTCGTAAATTTACATATCCTTTTAAAAGTACAAATATTTTCTTTATAAAATCATCAAAGCGTTTTTCTTGTAGTTTATCAAACTTTCGTAAAAGTACAAAAATGTAATTATAAAATAGTTTGTTTATAAAGGTACAAAGATTTTCTTTGTAAAAAAAAAAAACTTAAGAAATATTTGTAGTCTACCATTATCACAGGTTTGCCGGAAATTACATATAGTTATACAAAAATCACATCCACTGGAAAGCATTTTTATTAAATATAATTAATTTTAGTATTGATTGCATGCTTCAAAATTGAAATAAAAGACCATTCACACGGATGTCATGGTGGTCTAGGGGTACAATGCTTAGAATATATGAGCGAGGATGCGTCTTTCTCTCTGAGTGCAATCACTTTTTTTTTTTTTTTAATTACATCACGTTAAATATATTTATTCAATATATATTTCATAAATAAGTTTAGTGCCATTATTAAATTAAAACTTGTTTTTTAAATTTGATATTTTCCTTATTGCATGCAAGTACATATGCAAGGCTATAACTTGTAAATTGACTAACATATACTTTGCATTTTATTACAAGGACAACCACTGCAATTTTACAAGGGATTCGTTGGCAAATGGATTTCCAAGAATCTTCTTTGTAACAGTACAAAATTTATTACAGTGTGGTAATTACTATGTGAATAACGTCTTAAACATTGATTTTGGCACTGCGCCTACAGTTAAGGAGGAAAAAAAGCAACAACAGTGTACTTTGTATTTCGGTTGTCGGCCACCCGCACCACATGAATGTTTCGGTTTCCATAATAAACCTCCATGACATAAACGCAAATACATGCCTGCTTGGAGATAATTTAAGCGCGGAGCTGTGTTTTCGGTAGTATTTTTGTAGCTATTTTGACTGAAACATCATTATAAATTCATAGAAATCAAATCATATCGATTTCAAAGTAAATATTGGTTATTAACGTATTTTGTCGCCGGTAATTTTTCTCGAGGATGATACCACGAAGCAGAAGCGGTGTCCATTGTGTGGGACGAACATACGTACTCAAGGCGTGTTTTCATTACCGCTGCAACGTCATCAAACTCTGAAAACAGCAGTGCGCCAACGAAGTGCGATGCTCAGCCCAGTCTAGAATGCGGTGGACATGGAGAAAATCGCTTCTCCACGAAACGAATCTTGCGATGTGTAATGTTCGTATACTCAGGCCGCGCCGCAAGACTCCATTCGCTCATAACTGTATTAGAACCAGAACTAGTTCGTGCGCTCTTTTTCGAACTAGAGGTATTTAAATAAAACGAAAATCAAACACGTGGCTAAATGACGAAGAAACGAAATGTGGAGACAGTAGCCAACCGTTTCGGTACTTAATCGAATAATATATTTTTGTAAACATAACGTGTTAATATCTATGTAAAACGTACGTAAAACGATTTAATGGATACAACGTAAAAAACTACATCAGCAATGTGTTTTCAAGGTATCAAGTTACTCTACATTCCTGATTTTTAGAGGCCGCGGTGGTCGAATGGCCAGACCATTCGCCTCCCACCAAGGCGATCCGGGTTCGATTCCCGGCGGGGTCGGGCAAGGAATTTGCATGTGGGAATCGTGCCGGACGATAATGCTGATCGGCAGGTTTCCTCGGGGCTCTCCCGTTTCCCCTTCCCTTGTCATTCTCCGGTGCTGCTCCGAACTCACGTCATGTCACCCCTCACCAGAGCTAAAGACCTCGATGTTAAGCGCTGACCAAAAATCTTACTCTCATTCACATTTCTGGTTCTTCTTACATTATATAACTGCAAGCTGGATACGTTAAAATGTTTTCAACAAACCACAATGCCGACTAATATCCCACAAACAATTGGCGCCATGTGTAATGTGACGTCATCGCGCTAAACGCTTGATCTCAGACCACGTGCTGTTGATGCCGTAGATGCACCGGAGGTAGTGTGACGTCACACTCTCATCGTGCGCCACAATGTGTCAACGGAATTGCGCACGATATTTTTCGTGCGTATCACGCATTCAACGGAACGCAGCCTAGGTGTTGCTGTTTGTTTTGGCTTCCAAAACTATAAACGTATAACTGTACGTTATTATTTTCAATTTCCTAACGAATTCGTTTATTTAACTTTTCAGAATTGTACCTTTACGTAGTCAACCTGAACAGAGTACTGATTTCAAGAAGTTAGCTAATTAAACAAAATATAACCTAAACAGAATATGTCACATATCTATGGGCATTCTAGACTTTAATAGACTTGAATTCTCGTGTAAATACCCGGAGCAAACAAATTTTCATTAACTAATAAACACTAAACTTTGTCACTTTGTTCACGTTGTCAGAGCATACAGTCATGTGATAGAAATGAAAGTTTATTAGCTGAATACTTTTAACATAAGTACTATGTACATGCCAAAGAATTTCAGTCCTCTACACGTAGGTTAGGTTATGTGTGTTTATGCACGGTTGTGTTAGATTATACATAGGGACCCCTGTTTTTCGCGAAAAGAATTTTGCCCTACTTTGTTTCGGTGTCTTACGTGCACATCTGTAGCACCGCTTCGTGGTCAGTGAGCGGATATTTTAACTCGCACGATGTTGCAGGAACGTTATTGTAACTGGCTCTGTCAACTGAGATACGGCTCTTCACAAATACACGCTGCCAATAACCACGAAGCAGAATTGCAGATGTTTTACGTGAGACACTGAAACAAACTTGGGCAAAATTATTTTCGCAAAAAATAGGCATCCCTAGTTATACATGTTCGAAATGTTTATTGACGTCAATGTCAAAGAAAAGAGTTAAGAACCCTATACATCTGGTATATGAACACTGTTACAGCATGTTAAAAAAATTAAGGTATACTACTAAACGTACATTCGATAGCATTACCATAGAAAAGAAAGTAAATTTCAAACTATGCTTCTCTATTTAAGTTATCTAGATATCAAGCTTAGAAACACGGTTTCGGTGCACGCTAAAACGGCTTTCTTCAGATTGCCGAAGCGTAAAAAAACCAACCGGAATCGTAAAACAAAAATGCAGACGCATATGCGGGACTATAAAATGGACATTCCATAAATAAAACCGGTAGTGTCACTACTTAATTTAAGTCCGAAATCACACCAGGCGAATGCTGGGATGGTGTTGGTAGGGAGTATATAAAACGAAGGATGGTAATAAATTGATGTTAGGTGGGCTTTATAAAGTCAAAAGTCACTTAATTAAAGTTTTAAAGTAATTTTATCTTTCTTATTAGATTCGAAAATATTAATCTGACCTTTATAATCCCGAAAACTCATCAAATCGGAAAGTGATATTCAATTATTTAATTTATTTGATCACTTTATGTGCCCTCGAACAGCACGAATCCTTAAAATATGTACACGGGGGAAGAAGGTAGGAGTCGGCCATGGCCTGTTTAAGGAACCATTCCAGCATTCGCCTTGTGTGACTTCGGAAAACAGGGTAAGCAAAATAAGGATGGCCGGAACCAGGCATCCAACCCGGGTCTTGTTGAATGCAAGGCTACCACACTAAAAGAAATTTCGTAAAAGTTTAGAAAGTATTTAACCTGAACGCAGTACGGGACAGTTGCCATAATTCCGCCTTGTAAATATGCAAACTTTTCCACTTGTTACAACAGTCTTGTAACTTTAGTACACATTTGACTGTTTTATAAACGTTTAAGGAGTGCTACCGTTGATGTCTGGGAAACAGTTCTACTATACCTACTTTCTTAACGATCCTGTACGCACGTTTGACAAATTTACAAACTATTTTTTAGAGTGCAGTGTTTTATGACAGCTCCACCTCGCTCGTCCACTTACCTACAGCAGCACGACTAGCGGCGGAAATTGTCCCATGCTAAACTAATTGTACAGATCTTCCTAACCTGTAGTTGAATTAACCTTAGGCCGTGGTTCAACTCACTTTTGAGATGGTATTTGGGGTTTTGTGCTTTGTTTTGTGTATGCTTCCAATCGGAACATCTTGATTGTCAGTTATTGTCGCTTTTCCCGCTGCCTGGTGTCTTATTGTCAAAGCTGGAGAATGTTCTTGTATTGCTGTTGCGCGTTATGACGGTATATTATTAATGGTTATTAAAAAGAAAATTTTGGAAGCCTAAATTGAAAACACTAAACTAATTTTTTGAACAAAGTTTAAAATAATTTTATTGAGTTTATTATAATCTTTAAAAACGTGTTATGTATTATTTCCCTGCTAATTGCAATATGGCGGCGATTTGGGAGCTTGCATCTGGCAATTTGTAATTTGTAATCTTCGGTAGTTAATAAAAAGTAAAGCACCAGAATACGTCACAGATTTTTGTGCACCAACTCGGTAAAGGTGGCCATTTTGTTAGCAAAAAGGGCCAGTTGGAACACGACCTTAGTTTAGATTAGGAAATTATGGCGTGAAGTTCTGGGCGTAGCCGAATGAAGTAGTAAAAATAGCCGAAGCGGTTTAGTTGAGTAAGAACATAAACGCAAGTTGCATTGCCTGGTACTGTGACGTGGTAAGGCAACGTTTCATATGCTCGTCTGACTCGGGGACAGATATATGATTTCCTTCGCCCGGGGCAAAAACTGCCTTCCGCCCCTTTTTTTAACCAGTCCAATCAACCCAACAGTAATAAACGTATCTTGCATATGTTGTTTTGCGCTCGCGTAAATAACAGTATAACATTTTAGTAGAAGCACATAAAACATGTACTTACTAATGACCATTAGCTGTCTTTTAAGTGTGCATTCTATTTTTAAATACTGCACTTATAACATTTCATGCAGGGAACCCTGATCTTCGTGTAAAGAATTCTGCAACAACTTGCTTCGGTGTCTTACACATCTGAGTCTCTGCTTCATGCTTAGTGATTGGATTATTTAACTCTCACGCGTCTTAGTGTTCTACCCGTAAATCACAGATGTGTTGTGCGGAAATAACCTTGTTCTGATTGGTGCTGTCAAATGAAAGACGTCTCTGCACAACAACACGCTGCCAATAACCTTGAAGTAGAACTGCAGGTGCGCACCACTGAAACAAGTTGCAGCAAAATTCTTTTCGTGAAAATCAGGGGTTCCTAATTATATGGTATTCAAGGTTAGTAAAAATACAAAAATAAAATATAGATACTGTATTTTATTTACACATTTCATTCCCAGCGCCCGGAGCATTCCGACCCCCCTTGCTTCCTCCTCTAGATCCACCACTGGCTGACTTGTGGTTATGGATTAGCTGATTGTCGCTGGGAGTTCAAAGTTCAATGCAGTCAGTACAAATGTTCTTATAACACTTGCAACGACACTGAATCTTATATATTTTAGCTGCCGATAAGACAACAGACTACAGCCCTATGGTACGAACCACCACAAGAGCCAGCGATTTTTGGTGAGAAGAATTCTGCACAAACTTGATTTAACACTCTTACGTACACGTTTACATATCTGCTTCGTGGTTATTGGCAGAGTGTATTTATGTAGAGGCGTCACTCGTTCGACAGTGCCAATCAGAACAAGGCAACGGTAACACCACACGCCTATGATTGGCGCGTATAACACAAATACAAAGAGTAAAGCCACGATTTTGTGGTCAAATATTATTCCTAGAGCAAGTGATTTTTGGTGAAAAAAATTTCGCAACAATTTGTTTCAGTGCCTTTTGCTCACATCTGCAACTATGCTTCACGGTTATCAGCAGAATGCACTAGCGCAGTGACACCTCACTCATTTGACTGCGTCAATCATAACAAGGTTACAGCAATGTCACACGTCTGTAATTTGTGAGAAGTTGAAAGTTAAAAGCATCCAATCACTGACCACGATTCACAACTGCTGATGTGCGCATAAGTCGTTGAAACAAATTGCTGCACATTTCTTTTCACCGAATGTAACTGGCTCTAATTATTGCACAATTTGGTTTCAATGACTTATGTGCACATCTGAAACCATACTTCATATTTAATGATTGGATGATTTAACTCTCACTTGTCTTGAAGTTATCCTGGCAAATCACAGACGTGGTGTCACAATAATCTTATTCTGATTGGTGCAGTCAAGTGAAAGACGTGTCTGAACAAAGACTCTCTGCCAGTGACAATGAAGTATATTTGCCGATTTGTGCATGAGGCATAGCAATAAAATGCTGCAAAAATATTTTGGTAACAAAATCATGGCACTAACAATAAGATTTCCAATCACTGACCATGAAGCAGAGCTGCAGATGTGCATATAAGGCACTGAAACAGTTTGTTGTGAAATTCTTCTTACCAAAAGTCACTGTCTCGCACCACAGCTGTCACAACTACGCCATTTGATCGGCACATGTACGAGTTTTTATAAAGCTGTATTTGTAGCTAAACTGATCGTTACAGCTTGCCTGAATACGTAGTAACGGTAAAACGAAAGACTTTATTATAGTTAGGAACAATGGTTGCGAACTTCCGATGTATTACATTTTTGATATATAAGGTTTATCTAGATTAGCGCATCTGCTAAATCATTACTAAATGAAGTGTTTTGTTGTATAAACGCCATTTATAACATATTTTTCTGAGCCACAGAAAACCCACAGTTTCAAAAGAAGGACTATTCACAAAATATAGCAACAAGATGAACGAAGAAGCAAACAAAGAAAAACAGAAATGGCTGTAGTCATCCAACATAGAAGTAATTATAAAATAGAAATACAGTCGGAATACAACGGAAAACAAAAAACGAAAACGGAAAGTCAAACATGTGCTGACCAAATAAGGGAAATGAAAATGGTGACAATGATGGACAAAGAAACGATGGCAACAGCAAATGTAACACAGACGATAATAGTAAGCTCCCTTCGACGACAACAGATGCGAAGCTACGTGAACTGATTCTTGTCGACAGGTACATGAACATTCTGAGGAACACCAGCAGAAACTCACGTATCATAAATAATTAAAAATTCACTCGGTAAGACAATACTAGAAAGTCAGGTATATCGCGGGAAACGTTAAAATGTTACCAGTTTTACAAGGCGATCCTTTCCGTTCATTGAGAGTTGTCGTTCGACTAAGACAATGAGAATTCTGCTGAATACTCAAAGTTTAGAAATTGTCTGTAAATGTTCAAGCTTGTCTAATAATTAGACTGGAAAAATTCTCGTGTTCACTGACCTGTAAGCTAGCCTCCAAGAATATCTGTGTATTCAAGCAGACATCAGCTGTTCATTGGCTGCTCTGTGACACAGTGATACCACACCATTGGGCCAGCAATTAGTTGCTTCTTCATTACTGGCTCAGCGCTTTGCAGGATCTGTCAAATAAGTCAAGAATCATTGGCGAAAGTTGCACAAATTTAGGGATATTTGAAATATAGTTTGTACCGAAAAGAAAACGCGAATTTTTCTTTACCTGCTCAACATGGTCGTAAATTCAACTAAAGAATAATATCTTAGACTTTTGGGGACTACTTAGATACCAAAGGTTTTTTAGTTTTCCTAAAACCTACGATAGTTTGGGATCTGAAACATTCGCGTTTTCTTTTAGGCGCAAACTAGATTTCAAACACATTTAGTTCGTGTCACGTTCGCGATTGGTCCTTGACTTACTTGACACCCCCCTGGAGAGTGCTGAGCCAATAATAAATAATCAAGTAAATACAGGGCGAATCGTGTGTTATCACTGTGCCAGAGAGCAGCCAAAGAACAACTGTTGTCTGCTTGAATACACATATATACTTGGAGGCTAGCCTACATGTCAGTGTAACCGCAAATTTTTCCAGTTTCTTAGTAGTAGTTTGTCATATGTAGGTGCCCCTGATTTTCGTGATAAGTATTGACCACTAAACTTCTAAAATCAGACATATCCAACCCATATAGTTTTGCAGGAAAACGAAAACTGTAATGTTGCCATGAAATAATAAAATATGGTAGGTTTACTTATGTACGTCGTTTTAACTGTCAGATGATGGTAACTACTATAAGCGGGGTTTATATTATTGGTCTATACCGTTTGATTTTAAACAAAAATTTGTCATGTTTAGTTCTGAATGAATATTGTAGTTAGTAAACTTGTCAGAGGCAACATTTCGTTACTCTAATCATCCAATAGACAGCAGCTGATGTGGGGTGGACAATTCTGATTTTTAATGAAAACAAATTTTCGAGTGATTTTTTGAATGGGACAGGTAAATTTATAATTTAATCAGACTATGTATATTCATGTGCTACTTACCAAATATATTTAGAAAATATGTTTAACTCATTTTCGGATTTTTATGGACGTGTCTGGTTCTGAAAATTTGCTCCTCAATGTTAGGACCATTTGTTTCAGTAACTTATGTGCAGTTAGGATTTAGTGGTTTGTGAACATGCGCCATTGTTCATGTTTTGCTAATCAAACCTGTGTTGAATGACAAGTACGAAAACAAACAAGAAAAAAAAAAAACAAATATAAAACACATACAAAAATAGAAAAAAAGCAATCACAGAGGAATTCTGTCAGATTTTTCCTCCCAAAATGACGGTTATATTAGACAAAAAAGATGAATAAGTCTAATACATTAATTGTTTTGGGGAAAAACTGACAGAATTTCTCTGAGATTGCTTATTTCTATTTGTGTGTGTTTTTTACATTTGTTTTTTCTTGTTCGTTTTTGTACTTTGTCATTCAACATAGGTTTGAGTTTGATCAGCAAAACAAGAGCAATGGCGTATGTACACAAACCACTAAATTCTAACTGTTAACTCCCATTGCAACAAACATTCAAAAATCTCACTTTACGTGCACATCTGCAGCTCTGCGCTATGGTTAGTGGCACCGTGTCTTCCTGAAGAAACGTGTCGCATTTGACAATGCCAAGCAGGACAAGGTTACTGCGACACCACACGTCGTTGATTTGTAATTTGAATCCTACACTCTAAAACTAGTTTGTAAATTTGCCACACATGTGTACAGATCTAAGAAAGTAGTTGTGGTAGAATTGTTTCCCAGACATTCATAGTAGCACTCATAAACGTTTTTTTTTATAAAACGGACATATGCATGCTGAAGTTACCAGACTTGTATTGTAACAACTGTAAAAGTTTGCATATTTACGAGACGAAAGTATGGTAACTCTCCAGTACTGAATTTAGACTAATTACTTCCTAAACATTTGAGGAATTTTTTTACAGTGTAAGACGTGTGAGAGTTAAAACACCCAATCACTGAGCGTGAAGCAGTGATCCAGATACGTACATATGTAATTGAAGCAAACAAACCTATGTGTATTCTGGACGCAATAAAGCTATTAAAGTAAACACGACCGTTTATTAGCAAGTGAGATGGGACGACTATTTCTTCCACGTGCCTTTACAGTGTCAGTTTGGTTTCATAGTATGTAGGCAAGCGACAAGTATACAGCGTAATGCTTCTTTTATAACTATTAAAAATGTTTCCATTGTGTTTATCTACGAAAAGGAGACACATTTCAGTCTATTCCTAATCGATCCCCTGAGTACCTGCATGGTATTTCGCAGGTACTCGGGGGATCGGTGTGAAGCACCAGCTTTGTGCTAAGCCGATCACGAGTTGGACTTTGAGTGGTAGTGGTTTAAAAGACTCCTACGTGGGAGTAGACTTACAGGGTGAGTCCTTGGGTCCTGGTCTGGTCCGCCTCACTGGACTCGTCCACGAAGCGGTTTCGTAGAGGTGGATTGCCTCGCCGTTAGCAAAGTGGATCCCCACAGCTAACCTGTGGGTGCTCTGTTCACTGTTAGAAAAAATTTCCGCGAAATTACGGAAAAGTACTGGCAAAAAATAATCCAGATATCTTCGTAAAGTAACGGACACTCAGTTTTTCTTGATAACGAAAACCTCCGTAAAATAACAGAATCAGTTTTCCGCAAAAAAATTTAATCTTTTTGATCTACTAGCACCCCATTTTCCAGAAATACTACATTTCCTTATTAACTATGTTATTAACTATGTGATATCGACATTCTGACACACTATTTAGTAACCTGAAAATTTTTTTGGATTTACTGGGATTTGAACCCAGACAGGAGTTCTAACCATTTTTTTTATTTTTACGTAATTCGAGTGACCCCAGTACTTTGCGTGAGACAATGTGTATAGTGACAATTTTTGAGACCCAAATGGACAAACACAAATTTACACCCAGCCAGACCTGGGAATCGAACTCAGAACCCCCCGCACCAAAGCCGGCCGCTCCACCAACTGAGCCACGGGGGGTCGGCTCCATTGAACCACAGTGACAATTTACCAGTAAATGTGTTCCATGCAGTGGTAAGATATCTACTTTATAAGAGACAACTTTTGTATTTGACATACAGGACTCATAGTGATTATTAAAACCCATTTTTTTAAAAGAAACACAGTAAAATATGCTTTAAAATTGTAGAAACCTATTTCCCTGAATTTATGGAAAGTTACGGTCAAACATCCATAAACTGGCAATACGGACAAATTTCTGTAAACAAAAGATTACGGAAGCCACTTCCGTAAAATTACAGTACATTTCTGTAAATATTTCTGTGAATTTACGGAAATTTTTAACAGTGTTGCTAGGTGAGTGGGTCCTTACTACCCACCGCCGCGATTGGAAGTAGCGTATCTCCCTCAAACAGTGGTATTCAACTACACTGTCTAGTTAAAAAATTCAAGGCTGTACGGCTATAGTGTGCCTTGGCCGTTGGGACTGAGCGGGGAAAGTGGCATCTTCCCCGGTATGAAAATCTGTAAGTTGTCTCATACCTAAGGGTTCAGGCACAGGAGGGCAGTATATGCCACATGCGGCAGCG
Organism: Medauroidea extradentata; assembly: GCA_003012365.1. Lineage (NCBI taxonomy): Eukaryota > Metazoa > Arthropoda > Insecta > Phasmatodea > Phasmatidae > Medauroidea > Medauroidea extradentata. The sequence continues at coordinate 57,171 of PNEQ01006555.1, forward strand.
ATGTCGAAGACACGTGTCCCTATTATTTTAAAAATGCCGTCCGCATATCAAAAACATGATTTCCAAGCTCCTCGAATGTACTAAAAATTACTTTTCCATGTTGACGTAGCTGAGAAAATATCAACCGTAATAGGGAAACCAAATCAAGGAAACCTGCATTGGACTTAATCTCACAATTTCCACACATAAAATAACAAGGGCATCAAAATAGATCGCAGGCTTTCGCGGCCGTTGTCTGCATTTTCTTGGCTTGTGGGTGTGTAAGAGTTGCAGGTCCTTATATACCCTGGTGTCTGGGTGGCTGCTTCCTGGTTGGCTGGGCCTGTCGGCCAATCACAGGCCTGCTTGCTCCTGATTGGCCGAGGTGGTTAGCCAATCCTGGCTCTCTCCTGGTGGACCTTCTGATTGGCTGGGCATCGCTTGAAGGCCCATTCAAAAACGGTTTCTAAGTAAACACTGCGCGCTAATTCAGTCCTCCGCGTCTAGAGGCGATGAGGTGTTATATTCGACTTATAGCCATCCTCGTTTCCGTGCCTCAAACGTAATAAAAAAAGCTATCATCCACTAACTCTTAAGGCCAAATTTTCTTGTTTTTACTGTTTTCGTGATAGTTATTTTTTAAGCCTATACGAGAGCAAATATCGATAAAGTCCCCTATATTACCGAAAACAATTTTGCAGCTTCTTGTTTCAGTGTCTTATGTGCACGCCTACAACTCTGCTTCATTGTTATTGGCAGCGTGTTTTCGTGAAAAGACGTTTCTCATTTGACTGCACCAATAAGAATAAGGTTACTGCGATACTACACGTTCGTGATTTGCAGTAAAGCGTTAAGACACGAAACAGTCAAAAACAGCCAATCACTGGCCATAAAGAAGAGCTGCAGTTGTGCACTGAGGCACTGAAACCAACTGCTGCAGAAATATTTTCCCCCAAACATTGGGGTCCCTACCTAAAAAGTATGAGAGTTAAAACATCCAACCTCTAAGAATGAAGCAGAGCTGCATATGTGTTCGTACAGCACTGAAACAAATGTTGCACAATTCTTTTCGCCAAAAACAGGGGTCGCTAGATATCGAACATACGCTTGGCAGTTTTATTTAAAATGGTTTTCTCCATCTTGGCAAATTTATTTTTCAGGACAGTAAATACCATTGTTAGAGATGACGGTTTATCCTGGGAAAACTTGACCGCTTGTTCGGTTTGAACGTTCTTTCAGCCTAACAAAACATTGTTGGCTTTCACTTGTACTTGGATCTGTTACCCTATTTGACTGAGCCAATAATAATTCCGGTATTGTAATATTTAATGCCTGTTGTTAGTCTGCAGATAGCTATGTATTGTCTGACGGTATATCACCCAGCCATCCATGTTACAAGAAACTGCAGTGTTTTCAAGAGTATGTCAGCGCAAAACATTTTCGCAATATACCATCACCCGTAACCATGGTTTTATCTAAATTCGTAACTTATTTGTTAATTGACTTTTAAGTTGAAACTGCATAATTTAATGTTTTGGGAAAAATTTGCTTTGGCGGAGATTTGTGATTTTTCCTCATTTCAGACTTTAAAAAATAACTATCGCAAAACAGTTAGGGAGAGAAGAGGCTGTGTCACGTATTTTGTAAAAGTTATCCCAATTCGTTACAATAATTAGGGGCGTGACGAAATATGTGCTATGTCTTTTAATAGAAACATTATATTTTACGATTATGTGCATGTTAATGGACTAAATATTGTTACCAGGAGATAGTCAGTCTTTATAGCACGGTAAGAGGTGATTCCCTAGTAGCAAATACAATTATATTTCAGTTGGCCAACTGTTGGCAGAAGCGGCCAACGTTCGTTAGTATGATCGTCTACTTTCGCTGGAATGGTTGTTAATCAAACCATGCCAGTAAATATGTATGTAGTTATACAGAAATAATTTCAATGTGGGCAACTTAGTTTAAAAAGACTGACATATTTCAGTACACGGTCCACAAGCAGACTTAGAAAACTAACCCACCAGCATCTGAGCATAAAAATAACGCTTGTGGTACACTTGTGGTTAATGTGTGAGTGATTTCACTACGCATCATGTATGCCACATGTGGCCACGGTTGCATTCTGAATGTTTACTGCCCGTGGGCTGCTTATCACGACCAGATTTGCAAAAGTGGGCCAGTTGATGTTTGCTATTTGGGTTATTATGTCAAAATTGTAATTCGTTTCAATTTTAAATACTTTATTGTTTCGAATGCAATGTGTGTTATGAAAGGAAAGGTGATTAACTAAATCCCTATTGAAATATTTTCAAACAAATCTTGTCGAATTGGGTATCTGAAACAAATTAATAAAAAATTCGGCATGATAAGTGATGCGGTCTCTCAATGGTCCACGTCAGTAGCGTTGTTAGATTATTTTATTTTCCTTCGTTTTGGAGTTCCGGGAAGGAAAGTTTGAATTTATTTCTAAATTGCGGATACACATTAGTGAATAAGGTTACATATATAAATTTAATACTATCCAATATTAGTATTAAGTTACACGCAACAAAGTAATCAACTGCACGCCCAAATATACTATACAAGCTTTTTAGGTCGCATTTTTGTGAGATAATTTTTAACGATGAAATAATTAATTTGCTGTATTAAAAAAAACAATTAAACATTTTTCTCCTAATTTCGTCTTAAAGTCATAACATAAAGGAAAATATTAACTGTTAGATTAAATAATACAGTCATCACAGTTACACTTTGAACCAATATTTAGGTCGTAACAAGGCCAGCAACTTATTTACATTGGTAATTTGCTGAACTGTTTCCGACCTAGATATATGTTAAAAGTTCAACTGCAATGCTTGTATTTAGCGCAAGGTAAATAAAATTCACGTTATAATGTAAATTTCACATTTTTCTTCTCAAAATTTGATAAAAGCGTGTGTGGAGACTGACGCATCCAAGTGCGGGGAAATCATCTTATATCTGCATGAAATGTTATTAGTTTTGTGGACGCTACTTGGTAGTGAATTTTCCTCTTACGAAAAATAAAATAGCTTAATAAGTTTTCTCATAATGGCAATTAAAAAATCAAAATTTGTATGTTTTTAGTTTTTGCAACATTAAAAAATTTACACTGAAACAACATGCTAAAGGTTACTGCTTGATAACCTTTAAATTAAATTACAAAATATCTTTGTACTATTAAAAAATCGATAAAAAGGCACACAAATAAAACATTTCAGAAGTTTTTTTTTAAATTCAAACATATGTTGTAATGGCTTTTAAGATATATCAAGCAGTTGCCCATTGCTTGTAGTTCCGGTGCGAATTTTTTAATTTATTTATGATAATTGATTTGTTCGGCTTATTAGAACTTAAAACACACCAATTTTGACTCTGAAGTGCCATTGTGGGGAAACTGGTCCAGCTAATATATATTTTTTTGTGGGAGGAAAGTGTACAAAAGTGACACTATTTCATACAAATATAAAATTACGATTCCCCCTTTGTTGAACATTCTTAAGTACAGTATGTTTGGAGTCACCACATAGTTATAACTGTTCCTGGTTGGTGGAAGTGAAGTTGTATGTGTCGTGTTGACAGTGTAGGGCGCAGTGTCGCAGGCCACAGGTGCGGATCCCCGAGACGCGACGCACAGCGGGTTATCTGGAGCGAGCAGACGCGCCCTAGCGACAACAATGCTGCCGCTATCTCTCCCGACTGCTACTGTTCGCGTGGTTGCTGCGGGGGTAGGTGTGGTGCGGGGGTAGATGACTGGGAGGGTGGTTAAGAACGAAGCCCGGGGTAAACACCCCCAGCGAGCACAATGAGGGGAGGCAAGGGGGTTGGCTTCATCGCTGTACCCTCACACCCACCCAGCTTCTTCCCGCTGTGTTTGCCGACGGCTCCAGGGTTTGTCTGTCATCTGGGCTCGCTTCCGTGCTGACACCCCCGACTGGCACGGCGGGGACTTGAACCCAGCTCCCGCAGCCTCCGGGCAGCTCACGCTCTAAGTTCATCGTTTAAAGGAGAGTGCTAGACAATTTTTTTTGTATTTGCAGTTTTTGAGTCATACCATTTATTCAAACTGTATTGTAAAATTTTTCTCTCGACAAAGCATAGAACATATTCTTGGTAAACTGATTGCCATAAATAATAACAGAATCCTTCAATAATTTGTCATGCAGAATCATTCCAGGAGAATTACAGGTTAACTTTCAAATATTCTCTTGCAATGATTCTACATGACAAACAATTTACGAGTTCAATGACCGACATGTTAGAATCCACTGTCCTATGCATACTCTAGCCCGTCCATTGGTGCATTCTATGCTGTTCCAATGAATAGCAGATAGTGGACAAATGACCTAGGCTTGTGTATAAATAGGACAATGGATTATAACACGCATGTCGTTGAACTCGTGAAACACTACATTCCCTACAAACAAATGAAAGGTGCCAATATTATTTATGCTTTGTCGTAGAGAAAATTTTAATAATACAGTTTGAATAAATGTTATGGCACAAAAACTGAAAATAAAATAAAAATGTCTAACACTTCCCCTTAAGGGCATACTTTTCTCGTAACGATGTATCAAAGTCAAAATTTACATGTGACACATCCACGCAAATATTGAAAACCAAGTGACTTACTCAAATTGAATAATTCACAGTGAATAACATGCCCTTGGCTATGTAACAAAACACTAATAACACTCCCAGTGAACAAAACTTGAATTTCAAAAAATTGCAAAATTTGCAAATTGTATCCTTTGATTTTGCGATTTTTTTAAACTCAAAATATTACGTTGTTGGTTCGTAAGTATTATGTTACGTATCTAATGAGATGTTAGTTAACCACGAATAAATTCATTACGTAAGTAATTGTCATTCACTGTTTGCATGGCAACGCGACATGCCAATTATGAGTTTGACTGACCGATATGAGAAAACTGTGCGAGCTAAAATGTTTCTGTAATGGGATACTGTACTTATAAGTATCGTCTATAAAACTAAAAATGCTTCATTAAAATATTAAATTATCCTTTTATCGCATTTGAACTTCATTAAAAAGGTTGCATAACCCCTTGTGCAGTGTACAACAATTATCAATTTACTTGTAACAACGGCGAGGCCAGAAAAACTATTACAAATATGTTTTTACGTCAACAATGCACTTGAGTATTTGTAACTTTTAGTCCCTTATTGGTACTATATAAGTGTTCACGAGGATTTACTATGATCCGACGCATCCGTCCGTTCGTCATTTGTTAATCGATCTCGTAATTTCCAGCCAATCAGGAGTCTTGAATAATTCTATGCGTTCGTCTGTCGCAAGCTTGCCCAGCTTTAACATTTTACTGCAAGACGGATGAAAGTACCTACAGCCTTATAAAGATGGCGTCGGTAGTTTAAAGGTTTTTTTTCAAGACAGTGGTGCATGCTTTATTATTACAATTATCATTGTTAGACAGCGCTGTAAATCATTTTTAAAGTACGACACAGATAAATTTGGAGTATGGCGAATATTAAAATACTAACCTAAATAATTTTTTATAATGATTACTCAGTTATAAAAGTAAATAATTTTATGAGTCAATAATTGAAGGCCTAGGTGAAAGACGGGGGCATGTCACATTTGTAAACTTCTCAGAAACAATGAGTAAAATGTATTTGAGAAGGAATAGTTCCAAGGCGTGTTAAAATTTCTCAGTACTTGAAATATGTTCGTAACATATATTTTAGAGTCATTAACAATCATTCAGTAAAATAAACTCCAGTTACTATTAGCTCGGAAGTTTACAAATTTAACATGTCCCCATCTTCCACAAAGGCCTCCATTATGGTAGCAAAAAAATTTTGTGGTTTAAAAAACAATTGCAATTATAAGCAGCTATATATTAGTAAACAATATGTATAAACAAATATAAATGTTCAAGGGAATTACTATTCCCACAGAAGTTTTCTTTTGTACATTGTAGCATTGCAAACTAAAGGAACAATGTTGGACGGATGCCGAATTAATGCGAATAACTAGATATGCAGACGGGTGGACGGTGTGTGGACCGGCGGGTGACAAACGGTGACGACGGATCATTGTAAATCCATAATTTTCTGTAGGGATGTGCCAAATTCGCGTTATTATCTTATAAGAGGCTAGATTGCAAACGGATATACGTTCGCTAGACGTTTCTCATTTGCCGAAAATATCGTGGTCTGTGGCAGAGTTACCTTCTAGCCAAAACTTGGAAGTCCAGCGGCAGAATGACCAATATTCTGAAGGGTTTACACACCTGACAGTCGTCATATAAATAAAGAAACTCGCAGATTTTACTCGGGTATATACAGGAGACCGAAGTTTAGCTCACCACCAAACAATAACGCGAATTTTTCGAACCTCTTAAGGGCGTTCTGGTGGCAAAAATTCATAATTTTATATCTGCACATCATAATGTTCGATTTATAGACGTTACTTGTAACTAGGGACCCCTGTTTTCCTCGAAAAGAATTTCGCCTCACTTTGTTTCCGTGCCTTACGTGCACATCTATAAATCTGCTTCGTGGTTATTGGCAGCGTGTCTTGACTGAGCCAATTACAATAAAGTTTCTGAAACATCACACGTCTGTGATTTTCCGGAAGAATCCCAAGGCTCGATAAATTTAAAACATCCAATCACTGGCCACGAAGCAGAACTGCAGATGTACACGTAAGTCACCGAAACAAAGGGAGGTAAAATTCTTTTTGCGGAAAATAGGGGCCCCTACTTGTGACATTTTCCACGCGTAAATTTTTTTTTTAGCTCTCATAGTTTTCCCATAGCGGCATGTCAAAGTCAGAAATTGTAAGTTACGGGAACATAAGAATAACAAACATCAAGTGACTTACTCGAATGAAATAATTTTCTCTGAATTTAGATATTATGGGCCGTATGCTAAGGCATTTAAAACACAGAACAAAGTCCTTTTGTCTTTTTTAAAAATTGTCGTACATGAAGTAAATTGTCATTATTTTCAGATTTTTTTAAAAAGTACAAAGGTATTTCAGTGTGTGTTTTAAAATAGTTTAACATATGGCCTATAATATCTAGTTTTAGAGTAAATTATTTCATTAGAGTATGTCACTTGGTGTTTGGTATTCCGATGTTCCCGTAACTTCAAAATTGTGACTTTGACATGCCGCAACGGGAAAAATATGAGACCTAAAAAATTTTTATAAGTGGAAAATGTAGTAATAAGTAACATATATAAAACTAACACTGTGATCTATATAAAATTATGCCTTTTGGCCACTGAACGCACTTAAGTTACCTGGTGACTTGTTCATACAATACAATGTGCGTGGTGATAGTTACGCTCGAAAACGTAAAATATTTTTTAATAAATCTTACAATAAGTACCGAATAAGTAAAAAATAAAAGTCATCGGCAATACGAGTAATATGGGCTCTTCCCAATAGTTCGTCTAGCAATATTAAAGATATAGTTTTATTGTACGCAGCAATACCCGTTGTAAAATTCTATACGAAGATGTTCATCCCCAAAAAGTACCGCAAAACCACCGGGTTTCGCCAATTTTTTCCCCTCGGGTAAAATAAATACTGTGAAGGTACACTGTAAACAATTTCTGTAAATTCATGAAAATATTTACAGAAAAGTACTGTAATCATACGGAATGGCTTCTGTAATTTTGTTGGTGTACGGAAGTTTATCTGTATTACCAGTTTACTGATGTTTGACCGTAACTTTCCATAAATTCATGGAAATATGTTTCTCATATTTTAAAACATCATTGACCACTATGAGTGTTTCAGATGCATGTATGCTACCCGCATTAACCCCATATAAATCATGGCTAGAGACACGATTTTATGGCGAAAAGATTTTGCAACATTTGTTTTCAATGCGTCATGTGCACACCTGCAGCTCTGCTACATCGCCTGTGATTGGATGGTTTTACTACCACTTGCCTTGGAAAATTACTGATGTACGGAGTCACAAAGATATTATTCCGATTGGTACAGTCAAGTGACAGACGTGTCTGAACAAAGACGCGCTGCCAATAACCATGACCTAGAGCTGCCGATTTGCACGCGAGACACTGAAACAAAGTGTGGCAAAAATCTTTTCGCGACAAAATCGTGGCTCTAATCATGGCTAATACTAACTTCGCTACATCAGTAAGAATATTACACTTACCGGCACTTTCTTCGCGCTTTATCAAAGACAGCGTTGTTCTTATTTCGCTGCGTTCTGCAAAATTTAGTATGACAAACTGTTGCATTAAAAACCTATTAAAAAAAAAAAAAAGCTTTTGAAAAATTTATAGTCTACCATTTTTCATGCTTGACTTCGGCGAACGCAGCGAAAATAAGAACGATTGTCTATTTCATAAAACTCGAAGAAATTGTAGATATGTGTAATCTTTTATTGCTATAGTGAAGGTAATATTAGCCTTGATTTGTGTGGCGTTAACACAGGTTGTATAAATGCGCCTGAAACACTGGAACGGTCTCTTAATGTGCGTGCACATTGGTGCGAAACAAAGAGAAGACAATACAAGCTGAGGTAATAGAAACGAAGACCTGCTTCCTAGTTGTCCTTGAGGATGACGTGAAACGTGTATACAAGCGTGTAATGTTCTTTGAATTATGTTCCTAACCAGTTATCACCAACATGCGTTGAGCAGTTTCCAAGTAATTTTGTCTCTGCCAAAGCTCCGGTCAACGAATTTCAAGAAAGTTTTTATTTGTTTTTTGTTTTTACGAGACCATATCCCAATATTATTTGCTGCGAAAATATTCCACAGTATGTTGGAAAGGTACTTTGAAAACAGGATGCATGCTGAAAATAATTTCTAGCAGTTTAACCCCGTAAACATGGTTTTACCGGAAAACTGTAGCTCTTACAGTAATCACAAGATTCTTACGGATCTATGGTAGAAGAATGTATTGGACTAACTGTGTGGTGGTGTAAAATAAGAACATATGGTGACCGCTTAATGTCATGTTCAGACAACTAGTTGAAGAGAAGCTTTCGTGCTGGTTTGACGGCTTGCAGATATACGCGAGAATTTTAGGCTAATATTTCCGACTTAACACACCTATCGAACATTTTAGGAAAGTTTCCATCTGTAAACATTAAATGTTCAGAGTTTGATGTTAGCGAATTGAAGACTTCATTCTAACACTAATGTAATGTATTTCACAAAGTACAGTTTCTATAATTATAACATTAATCTTATAATATATAATATGAAGTGTCCTGACACACTCACTTACTCATTCACTCATCAACGCACAGCCCAAACCGCTGAACCTAGAACCATGAAATTTTGAGGGAAGCTTCCACTTGCCACCTAGGCACCCACTAAGAAAGGATTATTCGAAATTCGTTAATTAAGGAGGTGAAAAGGGGTGAAATGTGTTTTAAAATAATCCTTGATATCCCATTAATCGGGAATGGTATCATAAAATTTTTAACTTCATTATTTTGCCCAAAGAAATACATATTCGCAAATTTTTCGATTTTGCGAAATTCGAAAATTAAGGGGGTGAAAAGCCGTAAAATGTGTTTTTCATTAATCAGTGATTTCTTCTAAACCATTTCAGATAGTGAGGTGATTTTTTTTTTAAATGATGCTTAAGTAAATATCTAAAAAGTGTTTTTACAATTTTTCGAAATTCTTCCTTGAAAGCTCTTAAAAAAATATAACGTGTTTTTTTTTTTAAACTAATCCCACTTATCTCCTTAACCAGTGGAAATATTGAAATTTGGCTTTTGCTTTAAAATAAATCTTACGTAAATATCAAAAAAGTAATTTCAGGATTTTTCGAAATTCGTCCTTGAAAGCTGTTAAAAATATAAAATGTGATTTCAAATAATCGTCTGTATCGCTTATACCCGTTGAGCTATCGAGATGATTTTATGATCAGAATGAAGCTTATGTAAATATCTACAAATAAATTCAGGTTTTTATGAAATTCAAAAATTAAGTAGGTAAAAATCAGTAAAAAGTTACTGTCTCCCGAAAAAAAGAGAATGATTACGGAGAAATAATTCAACATTCGTTTCTTTTAGCCAACCTACTCATAGGTAAATAGAACCTCTTTGGACTGTAGCCATTACATACGAAAGAATTTTCATGGCCTGCCTTTAACATTCACTCAGGTATTGTATAAAGTTTGTGGTGTGGAAGGGGTGTGGTTACGGGTTCGTATCCCGTGCAAGACTTTGTGATAGGAATTACTATGACATCATACGAGCATATTGCGCGCGGTCTTTACACTGAGCTAAGACAGTTAATTACAGTTCACTGTTATTGAGTACGCTAGTTGTTAAATGCCTTCATCACATATTTTATCCAGAGTTACTGTTTACATTACATAATTTCACGCTGGCAACACCGCAGCCGGCCGGCTAGTTTCATATAAACATGAATGAGGCATACATTTAGGCATTTAAACAAAAATGCAACTTTAAGTACAGTCGTTATACAAAACCTAATATGAAGAACGACGAGAAAATCCGCCGACCAACGGCATCGTCCGGAACGATTCCCACATGCAAAATTCCGGGTACCGACCCCGCTGGGAATCGAGCCAGGATTGTTTTGTTGGGAGGCGAATGGTCTAACCATTAGGCCTCCGCGGCCCCCGAACAGTCAACCAAGAAAGGTAGAATACTGGCACATAACAACGAAGAACAGTGGAGCGAGCAACATCGATCAGTGAAACCAAGCTAGGTAAAGAAGTGGATTCTGTAAGGCAGAGTAGTGGCACCAAGAAAAAAGAGTAGCGATATTGAGAAAAGATTGTGATACGGAGCAAGCTAGACCAGTGGTACCAAGAATGATGAAGTAGTGGCACCAAGCGAGTTAGAGTAGTGGTACCAAGCAAGGAAAAACAGTGGTACCGAGCGAGGTAGAGCAGTGGTAACGGGCAAGATATAGCAGTGGTACTGAGAACCTTAGAGGAGTGATTCCCGACAAGCTAAAGCAGAGGACCGAGTGAGGCAGAGCAGTGCACCTAGAATGGTACAACAGTGGTATGTACCAAGGTAGAGCAGTGGACCGAGCAATGCAGATAACGTATATCAGTGTTTCCGACAAGGTAAAGCAGTGGACCGAGTGAGGCAGAGCAGTGCACCTAGAATGGTATAACAGTGGTATGTACCAAGGTAGAGCAGTGGACCGAGCAATGCAGATAACGTATATCAGTGTTTCCGACAAGGTAAAGCAGTGGACCAAGTGAGGCAGAGCAGTGCACTGAGAATCGTATAACAGTGGTATGTACCAAGGTAGAGCAGTGGACCGAGCAATGCAGATAACGTATATCAGTGTTTCCGACAAGGTAAAGCAGTGGACCATGTGAGGCAGAGCAGTGCACTGAGAATCGTATAACAGTGGTATGTACCAAGGTAGAGCAGTGGACCGAGCAATGCAGATAACGTATATCAGTGTTTACGACAAGGTAAAGCAGTGGACCGAGTGAGGCAGAGCAGTG
>PNEQ01006556.1:0-60145 GCA_003012365.1 Medauroidea extradentata
TAGAAGCCTGAATTGTTACAATTCAGGCGGTGGATACTTTTCCGGATTTTTCGTGCGGTAACGAAGCAGCGTATAACCTGGAATAGTAGCTATTCACACTGTAGGCACTTTTCAGGATTCTTTAAACAGAAATATCGTAGCTATAGAAGCCTGAATTGTTACTATTCACACAGTGGATACTTTTCAAGTTTAAAAAAACAATAAGAATTGTACTATTTCGTGAATAGTAACAATTCAGGATTTCACAGAAGCAAGTTGAGAGGAAAATGTCCGGAATAGTAGCTATTCTGAATGGATACTTTTCAGGCGCCCCCCCTCAACGTTCGCGAGACCACGAGATATATTTCTATACTGGTTCTGTTGTCCCGTCCAGACGGCGCCCAACTGTTCGGTTCGCTTCTCTGCGCTACGTATGTATGCTGGTTGGGCACGAAACACACGAGTTCTTTGACGCCCTATTTGCTTTTGGTTTGTTACGTTTTTGTAGGATTACAACGTACAAGATTTTAAGCATAGTAAAAGTGTCCACGATTCCAAGAGAATCCTTGAAAGTTATCCCATAAATATCTTGCAATGATTCTGCATGATAAATTAATGAATGATTCCGTTATTATCTATGTCAAGTAGTTTACCAAGAATATTATATCCTATGCTTTGTCGAAGATAAAATATTGATAAAATAATCTGAATAATGGTACTGTATGATTCAAACCTGAAATTACAGTAAAATTGTCTAACACTCCCCCTTAAATTATTCGAGTATATAATATACATCTGGGCACTATTAATAACTAAATGGCTATGTGGTTCATTTGTCATAGGGTTGTTGGTTATCATGACTCTACACTTAAAATCTCCCATTCCATAATTATACTACCCCGATTGTGTTTTGATGTATTTTTTTTGGTTCAATTTAATGCAGCTTAACTGATGCCATATTTGTTTGTTTCGTAGATATGAAACACAAAACGCTTCTGAGGGTTTGTGCATCCGCGTAAGAGAAAATTATTAAATACAGCCTGAAAAAAAGATAAAAAGTCAGCGGATGCCAGAATTGGATTTCGAAGGTCACGCAGGCTCAACAAATTATTATTTTTGGCTGCTAAAGGACCTTAAGAGAGTGCGGTAGATAAATAAACTCTACAAATACCAATTGAAATATACATATTTTTGAAAGCCAATGTGGAAAAAATTACAAGGCAGCAATTGTATATAATGATATTTCCGGACTTAATGAACAAACATTTACCTAGAATAATATATACATTTGTTATGAGTGATTTCTTGTGTCGCAATTAAATATACGAGATATCGGCGGAAATACGTTACTTCAGGGAAAAAAAATTGCTCAGATACTTGGCATTTACTATTGTCTAGGGTTGTTGGTTTTTGATTTGTGAAAATTGGCTTCGCGAAACCTGCAATTTCAAACTGATGCTTTCAGCCCTGAATTATGTACCATGACCTATTAAATGGAGAAGAGTTCAAACAACGGAATTTTCCCAGTCTTAACGGCTGTTTGCCGCATTCCAAAGTGCCCTCAATTAAACTTAGCTCGTGCAGTAGTTATTTCAGCTAGTTTTAAGTTACGCTGATGGGCCGCCATTGAATTAAACTTGCCGTAACTGGTAAGCACCGAAGTTAGCGGCGAACGGACGGTAGTCCGCTGAATGGTATATTGGTGAGGGGTTGGAGGGTGGGGGAGTGGATAATGTAACCACAGCTTGATTACAACACGCGCCATCAATCACCCTGGTTGTATGGGGACGGTGACACTAACTTTTACTGAGTTCATGCACGCGCCGCTATCAACGCCATTGTTTCAATTAACCAGACAGGTTCCCTGACGTGTATCGCTGAAGCTAAAATGCCTTTGCCGACTGCTGGTCGTTGATACCTGTACCTACATTAATTTAATTTGAAATTCCTGTTGCGAATTAGCATACTCAATTTGCAAGATGTTACGAACAGTTTTATTTGTATGGACCCCTATTTTTCGCGAAAAGAATTTTGCCCCGGTTTGTTTCAGCGCCTTACGTACACATCTGTAATTCTGCTTCTTGGTTATTGGCAGTGTGTCTGTGTGAAGAGCTGTATCTCATTTGACTGAGCCAATTACAATTAAGTTCCTGCAACAACACAGTCTGTTGATTTGCCGGAAGAATCCCAAGGCCCATGAGAGTTAAAATATCCAATCATTAGAGACCTGATAAATTCGCGGGTTCGCTGATCGATAGGCTAACATCCAAGAATGTCTGTGAATTCAAGTAGACAACATCTGTTCATTAGCTGCTCCCTGATACAGTGAAATGGGGCTGCATTTAGTTACATTTTTACTATTGGTAGAGACACTGGAAAATCGCGAAAACATGTAGCATAGTCTCCAATAAACTGTAGTATCTCAATAGTGACGAGTGTGAACAGTTTTCTGGCAAATCACACACGATCTGTGTTAAAACTATACAGTTCTAATTGGGCCTGTTGAAGAGGGACACGGTGCTTCATGTAACGATAGCCAATATAGGCGCAAAACCTTTAGTGTTATACATAGCACGTTGGAGCCTAGCAAACAATCAACTTTTCCCGCGATTTACCAGTGTCTCTAATTATTGGCTCCGCGACTTCAAAGACGTGTCAAATAAGTCAACGACCAATTGTGGAACTAGCACGAACTTACAGTTGCTGGAATGCTAGCTTGTGCCTGGAAGAAAACGCGAATTTTTCAGGTCCCTACCAATCATTGACCACGAAGCAGAACTGCAGATGTGCACGTAAGCCACCGAAACAAAGTGAGGCAAAATTCTTTTTCGCGAAAAACAGGGGTCCCTATTTATTCATAATTAAATGTACAGGAACATTCGTAGTAAAATGATACCACATCCCTCGGGAACGTGCTGACATTAATGGCGTAATAAAAGTGTCCATTATAAGTAGGGATAGGAAACTTTCGCTTATTCAATAACCTGCATGTTATAATCCACTGTACTATGCATATTCAACTCGATCTATTCGTTCATTGTCTGTTGTTCCAGTGAGTAGCGACTAATGGACAAATGATAGTGACTTTATTAGTATACGCAAAATTTTCCTGACCGTACATGTAAGTATGTATACATCCCCATTTATTACTGAAATATTATACTGAAGTCAGAGAAAAGTAAAAAAATAAAATGGTTATCAATGTGTGTGTGTGTTTGTGTGTGTGTGTGTATATATATATATATATATATATATATATATATATATATATATATATATACGTAATTTTGCACATTCTGTCATGAAGTGACTAATTTCTTTCCTTGGTTATAATTTTTGTAAATCATTAAATCTTGTTCTTTGAATTTGTTCTTTTATAACACGTTTAAACTATTATTCTGACACGTGCTTTCCAACAAGGTCACAGATTGGTTTGGTTAGCAGGCTAAGCTTTTGATCCATGCCCCTCCTACAACTGTATCACGGTAAATGTGCCACTCCCCGACTTGCAGTACGCCATTTTACCACGAAATTAATTTTTTGTATGTTTATGTCGAACGATGATAAAATGTAGTAATTATACCTCTGATTATTCTGTCGTTATACACAATAAATTGCTTGCTATAGATTTTGCGTAAGTATATGATGAAAATAGAAACGGTACTTTTTTTAGGAGTTGCTTAATAAAATATTTCTACGTATTTAATGACATCTGTAGTATCAACGGCAGATATGTTTCACGTTTTTGAAGTATTGATGAGGGTATGCTAAACTTTCTACATTTCACATTTTTTTTTTAATTCAAGAACATTTCCATGGTTGGTTTTAGAATGTTTTCGAATTACTTCATTTCTTTTTTTTATTTATTATCTTATTAAGTGTAAAAAAATCTTTATCATACGGCAAGTCCCCAAAATAATAAAAACATTCAATTTAACATTTAGTTGGAGTCACGATTTTGTGGCGAATATATGTTTTACCATTTAGTTTAGTGCCTTATGTTCACATCTGCAGCTGTGCTTCATGGCCAGTGATAGGATGTTTTATCTCTCGCTTGTCTTAGGGTTTCTGCACGCAAATCACAGGCGTATGGTGTCACAATTACCTCATTCTGATTGGTACAGTCAAATGAGAGACGTGCCTAAACAAAGACACACTGCCAATAACCATGAAGCAAAGCTGCCGATGTGCAGGTGAGACACTGAAACAAAATGGCGCTAACTTTCTCGAGACAAACTCACGGCTCTAGTCATCACGCAGAAAACTGTAGGATAAAGACCACTTTTGTTCGAGGAAATACTCATTAGAAGTAATGTATGAAGGGCTTAAGATAATAGTGGTGTAAGTAACTTTTTAAGAGGTGCTTTTGTCATTCATATTTAATATATTTTAAAAGGAAGTTCCGTTACAATTATTACACTCTTTTACTCAATTTTCTAAGTATAATTCAGTTACTAAAATCGGGCGCAGTAGTTAATATGTACAAGCAATCAATCGTTTTTGTGAAAATTACTTTACGTGACTTACGCCACTATAATTCTAAGCCTCTCGCGTACAAGTTGAACAGTGTTCGGTTCAAACACAAAACAACGAATGTTTGACTGCCGAGCGACTTGACAACGCTGCACGTGTTCAGCTCACAGCAAGTATTCGACGCGGATAAGAAGAGCTAAGTGCCTGTATTTTTTTTTCTCGCGAGGGTAACGAGGAAATTCGCCAGTAACGACCAGTAACGCTGGAACGTGTCTTTGTAGAGAAAGCTAGATATTAGAAATTCCGACGCTCGAGATCTAATTACCGAAATCTCATTAACGAGGAAATGCCCGAGTCGTAAGTCTTTTAGAAACATTCTGGTGGTTTTTTTATACGTTTCATCTGTCGGTCTTGGTGCGATATCTCAGATTTCTTATGATTAACCTCCGCGGCTGTGCGTTGTCGAATAATTTTGTTTCCTTCGGAGGTAACTCACACAACGATAGGTATTTTGTACGGCGATAAGAAACTTTTCTCTGATGAACAGATAAGACGGATGCAAGTCACTCAAGACCCTTAATAATACAGATTTTTTTTTTAATACGACGGCATTGCTCTGCTCTTTAGCAAAATATTGACAGTTACTCGACTTAAAAACGCATTCGTTTAAATGATAGAAATGCACAAAAGAAAGGAATACTGTAAAACGAGGTAACGTGAAACACGTGGTGTGATGTAACTTGCGACACTTCAAAACAAGCTTTTTCCTCGCATATGGCAGTATGGAGTACAAACGCTGACTTACAACTTGTTACAATGACAGCAGCTGGGAGAGGAGTCGGTCATGGCCTTTGTTAAGAGCGTTCAAGTGGGGAAATATCATAATGTTATATTTGTATGAAATAGTGTTAGTTTTGTAGACATTACTTAAGAGTACATTTACCTCTAACGAAAAAAAAAAAGCTTAGCCAGTTTTCTCGTAATGGCACTTCAAAGTCAAAATTTGCATATTTTTACTTCGTACAAAACTTGAAAACCAGTTAACATAATTAAATGGAAAAAAATCACATCAAAACTACACGTCACTGTCTACGGCTTGAAGCATATAAAAACCCATTTTAAAATATTTTTGTATTTGAAATAAATTTCTAAAAGTAACAAAAAAATTTTCAAATTTTGAAATTTTTTATTTAACATCAAATTGTTTTGTTAAGAGTTTTATATGCTACAAGCCATAGACAGTGACGCGTAGTTTTGATGTGATTTTTTTCCATTTTAATATGTTAACTGGTTTTCAAATTTAGTATGAAGTAAAAAAATGCAAATTTTGACTTTGAAGTGCCATTACGGAATAACTAGCTGAGCTAATTTTTTTTTCGTTAGAAGTATATGTACTCGCAAGTAATGTGTACAAAACAAACGCTATTTCATACAAATTCAAAATTTTAATTTTTTCCCACTTGAACAACATTAAGGAACCAACCAAGCACTCACCTGGAGCGATTTCGAGAAACCGTGGAAAACCGAAATCAGGATGGCAGGATCGAACCCTCATCCTCCCGAATGCGAGTCCTGCGTGTTACCGTGGAGTACCATTAATTTTAGCTTCCATCTGACACACTTTAGGGCGACTTTTGCTTGCTCACTGCTTGTCTTACCGCCGAGGGTTTTCCTAGAGGCAATTCAGCCTGATTTCTGTGAAACTTGATGCTAAAAAAGTCGGCTTGTTTGTCGTTCCATTATCTTATCAGAGTAAAATACCACGATTGCTTAGTACGCCTGTTCGCCTTCTCGCCGCAATAACTGTGAACTCAGCCACTTACGGACCTCTTAGATTACAATAATAATACGAGTTGCATATCACGTAACGGTTTTTTTTCTGGAACTGGGAATTCTTGCGGGCGCCATTTTTTTTTGTGTGGTTGGAGAAGTCCCCTATTGCGCTCCACGTCCAGGTATTAATTATTTCATGTATGTTACGTTAAGTAAACTTGGAAGTATGTTTGGACTGGTCGGGATTTGAACCTGTACACACAATACGCAGGTCAGAACAGTAGTGGAGCGCAAGAGGGGATTTACTACAGTGGAGTGTTGCCACTTTGTGCATGTAAAATGTCATCGTACAACATTTTGTCGCCAGCATTTTCGTCTCAAATTTAGCCCAAGATTCGCGTGTTTTGTTTATTGTGCGTTTTCTGAACATACTGTATGTGTGTATATATAATATGTCGTGCCTATGATCATTATATATATATGTATATATATATATATGTATATATATATATATGTGTATATATATATATATATATATATATATATATATATATATATATATATATATACACATATATACATACACACACACAAGCTGTCCCTTTGTAGCTTCGCCCTCGTGCACTATAGAAAAGAGTAACTAACTTTTAATTACGTATTAATTGATGGTGTTACTATATTCTCTCTATATATTTAAAACAACAAATACAAACATCTTTATCAAGTCCACTTCGCTGAGCGTACTTTAATTGCAGAACATATTTGTTTTTAATTCACCTTTATATCTCTATAAAATAGCTGCCCGACTGCGGCTTTGCCCGCGTGAAATTATGTAATGTAAACAGTAACTCTGGATAAAATATGTGATGAAGGCATTTAACAGCTAGCGTACTCAATAAAAGTGAACTATAAATTATCTTATAGCTCAGTGTAAAGAGCGTGCGCAATATGCTCGTGTATGATGTCATAGTAATTCCCATCGCAAAGTCTTGCACGGGATACGAACCCGTAACCCCACCCCTCTTCCACCACAAACTTTATACAATACCTGAGTGAATGCTTAAAGGCAGGTCGTGATAATTCTTTCATATGTACATGCTACAGTCAAAAGAGGTTTTATTTATGAGTAGGTTGGCAGAAGAAACAACTGTTGAATTATTTCTCCATGATCATTCTAATTTTTAGGGAGTTTGTAACATTTTACTGCTTTTCACATTCTACATTTTCGAGTTTCATATAATCCTGAATTTGATTTGTAGATATTTACATAAGCTTTATTCTTATCAAAAATCATCTCGATATCTCAACGTGTATAAGCGGTACAGATGATTATTTGAAAACACATAAAAATTTTTTTTAGCAGCTTTCAAGGACGAATTTGAAAAATCCTGAAATTTATTTTTTTATATTTACGTAAGATTTATTTTAAAGCAAAAACTATTTCAGTATTTCCACTGGTTTAGAAGATACGTTGGATTAATTAAAAACACATTTTTTAAGATCTTTCATGGATGAATTTCGAAAAATTCTAAAGGTACTTTTTAGATATTTACTTAAGCATCATTTAAAAGAAAAAAAATCACCTCACTATCTGAAATGGTTTAGGAGAAATCACGGATTAATGAAAAAAAAAAACATATTACGACTTTTCACTCCTTAATTTTCGTATTTCGTAAAATCGAAAAATTTGCAAATATGCATTTCTTTGGGCAATATTTTGAAGTTAAAAATTATTGATAGCT
The DNA here is from genome assembly GCA_003012365.1 of Medauroidea extradentata. Taxonomy (NCBI): domain Eukaryota; kingdom Metazoa; phylum Arthropoda; class Insecta; order Phasmatodea; family Phasmatidae; genus Medauroidea; species Medauroidea extradentata. The sequence continues at coordinate 7,968 of PNEQ01006556.1, forward strand.
TTCCCGGGTAATGAGACATCAAGGATTCTTTGAAAACACATTTCACCTCTTTAAACCCCTTTTGTTTTCGAATTTCGAAAAGTCCATTCTTAGTAGGTGTCTACGGTGCAAGGGAAAGCTTCCCTCAACATTTCATGGTGTAAGGTCCAGCGACTTAGGCTGTGCGTTGATGAGTAAGTGAGTGAGTGAGTAACTGTGTCAGTCACGACACTTAATTTTATATATTAAGATAATGTGCCTATGATTGTTTTATATATATATTATATATATACATATACACATATACACACACATACATTATATATATATATATATATATATATATATATATACATATATATACACATGCAGTGCCTATGGTTATTTCTCATGTTCACAATAGCTGTCAAGATGTGCGGCAGTTTTAAAAATGCAGTAGACAGAAAACAATGTCTGAGCATTGCTACTCTTTGCGAGACAACTACTGGCAAGAAATATAATAAAAACGTAATTGCACGTGAACCAGGAGAAAAGTAACAAACAGGAAATGCTGCTTTTCAATGACCGAGAGATAGACAGATTTGCGAGTTGGATGCACGAGTGCAAAACACAAAATGAAAGTGCCTCAAAATATTCTTAGCTATGTTAGTAATGGCTCGCAGGCCCGAGGAGGGGGGGATAGTGTTTTGGTGGGGGGAGGGGGAGGTTGAGGGGTAGGGATGGAAGCGATGATAGGGCGACATTCGAGGGAACTACTGGAAATCCTCTGCTAGAACAAACTGTCATAATAACCTGCTATTTTTTTTTTGGAACGACAATAAGACATCTCTGGATATTTGAACCCTCCCCTATACAAGCGGCCTCCATTTCAGTTTGCTACATGCAAATTACTGAAAACGTGGCGTCGCACGTTACATCGTTTTGCCAGTACGAGAGGATTTCGCTTTCAACTGAGTGGAAAATTTCCCAGGGACATTTTTTCTCGCCGTTTACTTATTTTTCTTCTGGACGACTTGCTGCCAACACTGCTGTGTTTGTCTCAGTTGTATATAGGGTCTTCGTAGTAAAGGGAAACGTTTTCAAAGACCCTTCAACAGACATCAAAACATATATTTAAATTGTGTTCTAAGACGTTAAACTTTGCGAGCGGTTGGACGTGCACACCTATGCTTGTTAGTCGCGGGGAAGTGTTTTTGATAACAAATGGTGGAAAAACACGATTGGAGGTGGAAATCATAACTAAGCACAGCCTAATATGCATAAACAGGATCGAAAACCTACAAGGATTACTCCGCAAGGGGACATATTGAAAGATGTGACATTATGAGGTGTAAACTTTAAAACCCTCACGTGTCCAAAAGGGAGATCCCCGAGAAAACCCGCCGACCAACGGCATCGTCCGGCACGATTCCCACATGTTAAAATCAGTCAACCGACCCCGCCAGGAATCGAACTCGGATCGCCTTGGTGGGAGACGTTGGTCGGTTGGTTTTCTCGGGGATATCCCGTTTACCCAGCCCTTTCATTCCGGCGCTGCTCATCTCATATCACTCCTCACCAGAGCTGAACACCTCGATGCTAAGTGCTGGTCAAAATCTCTCACTAACTGTTACTAACTACGAAACATTCTGGATATTTAAAACAAGGGCTTAAAAAGTACTCACTTCTGTATCCTATTGTGAACGCCATGTGCTTACTACAGCACAATGTTAGCCAGGGTGTGTCAAAACTAGATCCATAACTGGAAGCATTGAACTACGCCTTCTTCATTCGAGGTCACCAGGAGAGCAAACAATATTAGACATGGGATCGCATATCCTCTAAGACTGTGAAAAGGTCTCAAAAGATCGGGAACAACTCATTGTACAATTAATCGAGGACAGAATTTTAGTGTTTTAATAAAATGTAAGTTCTTATTTTGTAGAGAAGCTGAATTACGGAAAATATTAAGTGCAGAAGTTTTGAACACAATGTGTACAGTAACATTTTCAAGTAGAAAATAGTTTATTTATTAAAAACATACATGGTAGAAATAACATAATCAATAAACATTAAACAACTACATTCTTAACATATGCAACATAATATTTATAAAAATATGTTGTACTGAATGCTGTATTCGGTTTTACTAAGAGAATATCTTTGATCATATATCTTCCATTCAGAAGACTTCAGAAATTAAATAATGTTATAAATTTGTTTTACAAAAGTACCATATTTCAGAAAATTTGGTTATTGTAAGGGACTATAAATGACAATTATTTTTTTTGTGTGAAATAATCATACCAAGTAGAAGAAAAACGTCAGAATTATAGCGTAGAAAAAAAAACAAGATTAAATTTAGAATTTGAAATTTTTTTGCACATCGTTTTCGAAAACAAAATAGTACTATCTTATTCATAACGTCAACACTGTAATTATTTGGTCTGTGTACGCAGAGCTTCGGGTTTCATATAACCCATGACTTGAATTTTAATTTTATTTGTATGTGACGTAGTTGTGAAACTGTTTATCGCAACGCAGGTGAATATTAATTGCCTTATTGTTTTTACTTAAAATTATGATTAGGTACCCAGTTTTGAGTGTGAGCGATAGATTTTTAATTGAATTTGTTTAAGATTAAAATGTTATTGTAAGGTAATTAGGACAGATTTTTTAATTAATAGAAATTTTAAATTAAGTTAATGACATGTAATTAAATTCCTAGCGCAAAACCAAACGCTGCAGTGACGAAAGAAATTAAAAATAATACACTTACGTTAGTTATTATAATATTTAAAATGTATGAAAATATTTTAAGATTCACAAGGATATTTGTTATTATATGTGAAATAAGTTTTTTTTTGTGAAGCGACAAAGTTCGTGGAAACTAACTAATAACACTTTAACGCCAGCTCATTCTATAAGACGGGGATGTTGAATTGTGGGCATCGACCCATATATGGCCGGACTCCTTCCAGTGCGGTCAGAAGAGAGCTCCGAACGCTCACGACGACCAAGAATCGGTCTACATAAAGTAATGAGCGTTCGTGTTCCTGGTCACGCTCCTCGTTCATGACGCCGATAGAAGCATGCTCGTGATTCTTAGAAGTGCTAACGTTCCTTTTCACACCTATAATTTGAAACCAAGTTTACATTCCGCATTTGACTTTTTCAAGATAACCATACGCTGCTTGCGATACAGTGAACAATTTTGAAAACCGCCTTGTTTAGAATAATATTTTTACAAATCTATTATTGCATGTAGTTTTAGGCGTTTTCTTTTGAGTGCGGTGCATTCTATATACTTATGGTTAAGGCCATGAACGTTTCGCGAAAATAATTTTACCCCAGTTTGTTTCACTGCCTTACGTACACACCTGCAGCTATGCTTCGTGGTTATTGGCAGCGTGTCTTTTTGAAGTGACGTACCTCATTTGATTGCTCCAATCACAATGAGGTTACCGCAACAATACACTTCGGCAATTTGCGGGTAGAAGTCCGAGACATGCGAGCGTTCAAAGATCCAATCATTGGCTATGAATGGACGACTTGAAGTACACGCCCCATGACGTCACACCGCAGGGGGAAAGTACTGTGGAAAAAAAAGTTTGTTTATAAACATGCTTATTTGTTAGTTGGTAATTGCAGAAAGCAAAAATGTTGCGCATTCATAGATTTGCACGCAAGGGTAAAAAATATTAGTTTCAATTTCATGGTTAAGATACGCAAATACATAAGATTAATGTTTACCTGAAAAAGCGGCAAATCCCAAACAAATAATCAATTTTCTTGACGTACATCTCATCCGGGACATGTGAAGCCAAACAGCTAAATGAAGGTTATGTTCGGCTGCGGTATCCATGGAGATAGGAATTGTTTCCCACCCACACCTGACTGAAGCTCCGCCTCTTTTCAAGTCGTCCATTAGGCCAGGTAGTTTTCGTGAAAATATTTTTGCAGCACTTTGTTTCAGTGCCTTACGTGCGCACCTGCATCTCTGCTTTGTGGTCAGTGATTGGATATCGTAACACCCAGCGTCTTGAGGTTAAAACAGGAAATCAAATACGTGATGTGTCACAGTTATCCATGTACTGATTGGCACAGTCAAATGAATAATAACTCTGCACAAAAACACTCTGCCAATAATCATGAAGTTGAGGTGCAGGTGTGCACGTAAGACACTGAAACAAAGTAGGGCAAAAATCTTTTCGCGAAAACTACCGGGCCCTAACTATGAATCACAACTGCAGATGTGTACGTAAGGTACTGAAACGAACTGGTTCAAAATTTGACCCTACTTATGGTGTATTATTTTATTCTTTAATGTGTAGTAGTGATCCTAAGGTATAAGCATGTGTAACGTACTTTGATGCTATTCTGAAGAGTGCGTTGTAGATAAATAAACGCTTAAAACATCAGTTGATATCTACTCTTTTTTCGAAGCCAGTATAGATAAAATACTCAATGACAATCCTAGATAATGGCATTCGCCAACTTTACGAGTAAATATTTATCCAGTTCGTTACGCGTGATCTTTTGCGCCGCAGTTAAATGCACGAGGTTCCGGCGTCAGAGATTGTGCCTCAGAAGTTCGTAACACTGGAAACAATGTTGTATAAAACGTTGGCTAAAACTACTGTCTAGGTTTGCTATTGTTTAATTTTCGCAAATTGGCTTTAATAAACCTACAGTTATATATGAATGCTTTTAGCGTTGAATTATGTACCTCGCACTCAAACTCTCCCTAGATATGTTGTGTTTGTGTGTGAGAGGCAGGAGCGGTACGGTTGCCGTTGACCGACGTATGTAATGTATTATCGCCTCTCCGCACGAGCCACTCTGATGGCTTGCAGTGGTTTACTATTATCCTTTTCCCTATGGATAGACATGATGGTTTATGGCAGAAAAACTTAACTGTTTGCAGGATTCCAACGCACATTCGGCTTACCAGAATATTACTGGCTTTCGCTTGTACGTGGAGTTGTTACCCTATTTGACTGAGCCAATAAGAATCCTGATATTGTAATAATGCTTGATGCCTGTTATTGGTCGGCAGACAGCTACGTTTTGTCAAGAAACTACAGTGCTTTCAAGGCTATGTTGGCACAAACATTTTCGCGATATACCATTATCTATAATGATGGTATATTGAGAAATTTTTTGTGCCAACAAAGCCTGTAAAACACTGACAACGTAGCTGCCTGCAAACCGATAATAGACCTCAAAATTTACAATAGCGGGATACTTATATAGTCAAATATGGCAACACCTCCACGTACAGTGAAAAGCCAGAAAATCTGAACGTACGTTGAAACACAGCAAACAGTCAAATTTTCCCGCGAGAAACCATCATCTCTACCTATGGACTTTAAGCGGCGACCGCATATTTTCATTTGTGGGCAGCATAGTTCAAAGTCTAACGCTTGTTTCTATATTAGGGTTTTTCGAATCCGGTTGTTATTTTCTCAGATAAGGTAGCTGGTAAAACAAATTTTTAGCCATGTTGAGAGGCACGAAAATGATGTTTCTAATAAATATTCTGAAATTTTAAAACTATAGCGACATAGTTTGAAGTGTGTGTGTGTCCTTTTCGTGGATATACAAATATAATGCGCGTTAAATAGTTTTGTCAAAAAAATAGCCATAACTCGCTGCAGCGCATTTGAAGCGCGAGTAGGGAGGCCCCTTAAGCATACGTCACTCAATCGCGTTGGAAAGGTTTCAAATTGTCTTGTAACGACCGAAGACCTGCTCGCCGCTCGCAGCTCTATTAAGGGCGTTCAAGTGGGGAAAAAACATAATTTTATATTTGTATGAAATAGTGTTAGTTTTGTACACAGTACTTGAGAGTACATATACCTCTAACGGAAAAAAATTAGCTCATCTAGTTTTCCCGTAATGGCACTTCAAAGTCAAAATTTGCGTATTTTTACTTCATACAAAACTTGAAAACCAGTTAACATAATGAAATGAAAAAAATCTTATCAAAACTACGCGTTACTGTCTACGGCCTGTAGCATTTAAAACCCGTTACAAAAAATGTTTATGTTAAATAAAAAATTTCAAAATTTAAATTTTTTTTGGTACTTTTAGAAATTTATTTTAAACGCAGAAATATTTTATAATGGGTTTGTATATGCTTCAAGCCGTAGACGGTGACGTGTAGTTTTGATGAGATTTTTTCCATTTCATTATATTTACTGGTTTTCAAGTTTTGTATGAAGTAAAAATATGCAAATTTTGACTTTGAAGTGACATTACGGGAAAACTAGATTAGCTAATTTTTTTCCGTTAGAGGTTAATGTACTCTTAAGTAATGTCTACAAAACTAACACTATTTTATACAAATATAAAATTATGAATTTTTCCCCACTTGAACGCCCTTAAAGCGGCCGCCTGCCCCACGTTTAAAATGCGTTGCAGCGTGTTCGTAAACAGATTTTTTTCTACGAAAATATTCCTCAAGTGCTCTTTGTGCCAACGTACGAAAAGAAAACAAACTCAGTCAAGGTGTGAACCTCATTGTTCAGACACCACGCTCACTGAAAACATTGTTTCTAAGTCCTCCAACATGGCTAAAAACGGCCTTTTCAGTCTTCTGTACTTCAAAATGTACTAACCGGATGTGTGCGAAAGTCAGATTGCCACCTGCACTAAACTTAGCTGCAGACTTTCCACCAATACAATTATATGGTCACCGCTTAGTGTCCCATAGTAAAACCGTTCGGCGGAAAGCTTGCACGCTAGTTCAGCGCTTGGCTCGTTGAGGCGACGCGGCATTTGATGCGCGCTTCAAGGTCGACCTTACTGCTCCGTCGCTTTTCAGCCTCTCACGCGCGGGTAGGCGGCGCCCTTTAAGAGGCTTATGCACCTGACGCGATAACGGTGTTTTAGTGTGCCGCGCCTTTTCTATTCTTAACTTATTCACAATATGTTTATCTACGAAAAGAACACACAGTTCAAACTATGCTTCTATCATTTTAAAAATGCAACATGCTTATTAGAACCATGTTTTCAGGGCCCCTCTAAATGGCTAAAAACTGCTTTTTGGACTGCCGTAACTGGAAAAATGCCACCCGGATTCGTAAAATTCAACGTTTGAAGCATGCCTTCGTCTTTACTACAAACTTTCCTCTAATAATATTCTAGGGTCGCAGTTTTAAGTCTCATAGGAAAAAGAGCAATAGGAAAACACTGCACGCCAGTTTGGCGCGCCACGAATATAAGCGATGTTGTTACCATCGAGTATAGCAGTCTGAACCTTATCTCTTCACTGTCTCCGCTCATCAAACGCGAAAAATTACATCTGGTACATAGCCCTCTTAAGCAGACATCACTCATACGCGTTAAAAACGCTTAAAATAATCATGTAACGACCGAAGATCTGCTCGCCACTCGGAGGTATGGGTAGACGGCCACCTTAATGTGAACACGCGAAGAATTCGTGAGTCTCTTCTCGGAATTGGAGTGAGGCTTATAATCACGTTGCTGACACATTTCCTGCTGTGCTGAAGTATCATGAAGTCGTGCGCATGTAACCAACCCCCTCTCCCCCTCCCTCGACACATCACTACCCCTTCGCCGGTCGTCGTGGACACTGAGTGGTTCAGTCGGGACTGGCTGTTATCTGTCCTAGCCGAGGTGTCGTGTCACGTCTTGTGAAGTGCGGGTACGAGAAGTCACGAGGTTCAGGGTAGAATAACACTGGGAACAGTCGTTTAAGGCTCTTCAAGTGCGATTAAAGTCATAATTTTATATTATTAAGAAATTGTGTTAGTTTTGTAGACGATGCCTGTGGGTATAGTTTCCTTTCACTAAACAATTTTGGCTCTCATAGTTTTGTCATAACTGTGCGTCAAAGTCAAAATTTCAGGGCTTTCGTTTGACAATTTTTCTAATTTTTTTGTCGTTTTTATAAGGTTTTGTAATTTTTTCTCTTTTTTCAAAGAAAACAATTATTTTTCTCTCTTTGTTTTTTGTTGGTGATTGGTAGAGACACCTGTTTTTTTCTGACACACGAAATCGCGAAATTCCCTATATATTTAAAATTTCGAAATTTGTAAATCATATGCGAAATCACGAAAGATTGTCTCAATTTTTTACGTATTCTATAGTAAAAAATTATTTTGATGCAAGATATAGATTTTTTTACCGAATGCGAAAGCGAGTTTAGATAGTTTAAATCAGACTTGAAAATGACAGTTGTTTTGGTAGATTAACGTGTTTATATATCCTTGTACTGTGTGCTACACATTTTAAATAGTTTTTGGTATATAGTGATAAAATAATTAACTTATTTAATACGACATAATGAAGCACAAACAAAGAATTTTAGAATTGCAATGAATTTGTGTCTTATGCTTTGTCAGAATCGATGTCTCGAAAAATGATAGACAAATAATTTTTGTCACGTATACGCGTAAAATTCAAGGAACGAATGACAATCGAGCATACATTTTACAATGTTGCTTTGACTTTAACCTCATACTATTAATAATTAGATTTGAGGATCACTGCTTAAAAGTTCCATACGAAAAAGAGCTCTACGATAATATCGCACGCTAGTCTATCGCGCTATGAATAGAAACGATATGTTATTATTATTACACACCACGTGATATATAAATTTACATTATACATTGCACATACATTTCAATATTCGCGCCAAAATTACAGTAAGTATTATTAAAATTAATTTGTTTGAACCTACACGGACTATTATAACAATTAATATCATCACTTATTGCAAATGTAGGATAAATGAAAACAAAGTGTGAAAGGAAAAAAAAAATCACACAATTGGCATTAGCAAATCAATAATTTGTACTACTTTAGATTGTTATTTGGTCCACATAAATAGTTAACTTTGTTTACAACTTTTTAAAATTTTCAATAGTTTTCAAATTGCTGGGAAGATAATTCTAAGAGCGGGTATTAGAAACTGTAATAGATTAGGAAAAGATTTTAGATTTATGATTAGGTACAATAAGATTTGTTGTTTCACAAGAACGTGTTTGGGGGTATGATTCATGTTGAGGGGGTTGAAATAGGTCAAAATAGGTATTTATGAGACCTCAAAGCGAATGGTTTCTTTATAAGAAACTTTCTCTTATCGTCAAGATTGACCCATTTCAGTTTTTTATGACATGAACTTATATGATACGAAGGTTTCAAATTGTATATACAGAGTGCGAGGTAATTTGCGATCACGGACTGCGCCAAGTGAATCTGATATGAAAGCAAAATAAAAACACTCTTTGGTTAAAAGGCGTAAGGCTCTTGGATTGCGAGAAAAGTTCAAACAGCGAAGTGGAAGTAAAGGGCAATGTTATTCGTGGACACAGACTGATCCACATGAATCTGTGCCCAAAACTGAGAGGAAAGTACTTGTCGGTAAAATGCCCTTTGTTTTCGAGATATGAGATGGCAGCGTGAAGAACCTTCACAACATTCTAGCTTACTGTTATTTTGGGCCTATCTCGTAAACTGAGGGTCTGGTGACTTTTTCCCAAAGAGTATTTTCTGCGTAGTTTTGGTCACTAATTTGCGTGGTGCAGTTCGTATCCTCGAATAACATGACACCCTGTATATCGTACGCTTGTCTTTTGAAGCCCAGGATCCGCGTGGTGGTCTTATAATGCGTTTGTCTCAGGATACCCTGTGCGTGAGTGTGACTGGGTATGTGTGTGGGAAGGAACGTTTTGACCTTTTACGGATACATTTTCGTACATGGTTACCTATTTGACTAAGGCGGGAGTCACTCCGAGTGGCGAGTGGATGTTAATTTTCGTGCAAACCCAGCTGATGGCATGTCTGCAAGGCAAGAACAGCTGAGCTGACCACGTGTGTCGCTGACCGGCTGACGTCAGACTTTATCCTTCGTCCTGGGCGGCAGGATCACGAGGGAAGTAGTGCCTGGGGTACAGCAACACGACTCTCATCCACTCTGCCAGGACCTCATCAGGCGCTGTTTAACCCCGCGGCAGTACAGTCACGTGCTCGTAAAACTAGACCACGGCTGGCATCTCGCACTTGAAGACCAGTACTCGCCTCGGCGCTTATTAAGGCTATGATCTTTAATTTATTTCAAACAACTGCAAATAACTCAAATATTTTTAACCTGATGTTTTGAAAAAAAAAAAAAAAGGGACAGTGTACAGTAATACGATACACAATTTTGTCAGAGCTTTTTTTTTTTTTTTTTTAATAATGTAGCTTTGCTAGAAAAAAATTATTTTGCTTTATTTTGACAACGAAATACGTGATATTTCAGGGGTAAAAATCTAAAAATCCGTTTGGTGTATTGCAACAAAAAAAAATCACGTATGTATTAATTTCCGTTAAAAAAAGTTTTTCGAAACCTCTGGAAAACTAAAGATCAAGGCCTTAAGGACGATGTCTACCTCAGAGCCTCGGTTGGTGCAAGCATAGGGTTTTACGTGTTAAATTATGTTGTAAGTAGCTTAGTACGTGTTGAAGCTACATACACGCCATCACTGACTTTTATATTCATCTCTGTGCCGCGTACATTGTTAAATAATCTTTTAGGCAGTTTTTTTAATACCCTGAAAACTGTCATAAAAACATTTTTACGCACTGAAAACACACGAGAAAACAGTTACTCACTGTTCATTTACAGCAATTTTATTCATCTACCAATTTTTTCTCTTCCTCGATTCAGAAAATGTTTTTTTTTTCTGGAAGCGATATCACAAAAGGTGTCTGTGCACAACTGAATATAATTTAACATGTAAAACCCTATCCTTGCTGCCGCCAGAGCTCTGAGGTAGGCAAGGTCCTTAAATACCGAGCGAGTTGGAGCAGTGGTAAAACACTCGACTCGCATTCAGAAGGACCCGGATTCGATTCCCAGCTCCGGACGTCCATTTGTATTTCTGGGAAGTAACTTACGGATCAAAGTCCAACGCTTCTTTGTTAGTGTTTTTGGAATCAAATCGGTATTTTCTCATATACGGCTGTCTGAGAAACTTGCAAAGCCATTTTGAGAGTCCCGAATAAGGTTGCTAATTTGTGTGCGGTATTTTATAACTTACAGAAACCATTAAGTTTTTTTTTTTAATTTCCTGTGAGACACAATAGTAACACACGTGAAGTTTTTTGTCGTAAAGAAATGAATAACTGCAACATATTGCAACGCATTTCAAGTGTGGGAGAACATAAACCTTAGTAGTGTGTGGTAGATAAATAACTCTCAAAACTACAATTCAAATCTAGACGTTTTTGGAAGTCATTATTGAAACATTTCTAAACAACAACTCTAGTTAATAATTTTGGCCAACTTTATTAGCAAACATTTACCGTGATTGATGCATTTGTTAAGTGTTATATCTTGCGCCGCAATTAAATGTACGAGATTTTGGCATCACAGATAGTTATTCAGAAATGCGTTATTCGAGGAAAATTTTAGTGCTCAGAAAGTTGGCAAAAACGATTGCTCAGGACTCCTGTTGCTTGATTTTTGCAAATGGGCTTAAATAAACCAACACTTTTAAACTGATGGCTTTTAACGCCTTAGTTCTGTCGTATGACACAATCGTCGACGCATACATTGAGCTACGTCGTGTTGTGTAATCATTGGTTGGAACCAAATGGCCAGAACCACTCGGCTGCCCTCGCTTCACGAGACAATGACCGTTATATTTGTTGGAACTGTCTCTTCATATTCTGGCTGACGTCAACTGAAACTTCTTCTCTTCTTCCCAAACTCTTCTTTGTGAAAGTTTTATTTCAGCCAATGTCTTGATCTGCTGCACTGTGAAAATTTTACCACGGATTCGAGCACACTTGATATATATAACAGAAGCTCTTTTTTTTTGCGCTGTTGCTCTTGAAAGTCTCTGGAAACGGTAGCCAGTTTCCACCGAAAACTTTTTCAATGAAAATACATCTTTATGTTAGGGTCTTCGTCTTGTTAGGCTTGGAGGAATGTCACGTCGAACGTCAGTCGCCAGTTTTAATACGCGCACTTAAAAAGTTTGAGCTGTTATTAGAAGCTGTTACGTTGACGTAAATGATTTATGAATGTAATAAAAAAACTGTCCATTGCGTATAAAGATGTGTTTTTAAAGTAGGTTTTCGTATACTATCAGTATTTTGGGAGTTTTCTGTAAGCGTTATGTGACGGTTATAGCCTATGTTTAAAACGTAAAATGGTTCAAGTAAATATTTTGAACATTAATAACGAAATTTAATAGATTTTAAGTAAACATATTTAAAATATTTACAGAAGCATATTCCCAGCGTTGATAAGTGTTTAATCATCTTTCTTTAAACTATATTAAATTCCGTTTGACTTAAATACAGTAAATATATTTAATTAATTTGCCTGTACTGTGTACAAAATATTTTAATATCCTGAAACTGAACGTCAAATGAATTTTGCATACTTTAAATTTCTTTAATTGTAGTAATAATATAATTGCAATAACTTGGTCCGTTGCGAGGAAATCTGCCCTTACATGAATCAAACAAACAAACAAACATTTTAGGGCTCAGGGTAAAGGCTGTTGACTACAAGAAATGTCGATGTTTTAAATCTACACAAAATACTATTCTTCTTGTAGGGACTATTGCATTTGTAGTTGCTTTTTCTACATCACATTACAATGTTACTGTATTTGTGACGTACTACTAATAAAAACGAACTCGCCTACAGAAACGAGTTAATCCACACTGAAATAAGATGTATAAAGTTACATCAGAATATGTATGTATAGTATATAACATTACCTACGGAAAAGTTTTTATGATTGTTAAAAATCACAGTAATAAAATGCCTTATTTGCATATTTTTTATTTGTAGTAGTAGTTAGTAAATTTTGGACAAATAACATTTTTCTTGGCATACCTTAAAATTAATTAATGCTGAATTTTTCATTTTGTGTTGTTAAATTTTCCTTAAATAATGTTCCTTACTTATTCTTTACAAGAAAATTAAAGATTTTTTTACGAATAGCACGCAATAAAAATTGAATATGGAATATGTGATCGTAGATAATATCTGCTATTTAAACTCTATTTGGTGCGAATACAAAGTAAAGAATGCATTTGTAGCCAACGCCATTAAAATAAATACTTGGATGCAGCGCGTTACTCGTGTATTTATAAATATTTGTAGTTATATTAAACATGCAGGTATCTGAGTCCAGTTGGAAGGTGTTATACATCAATAAACTATGTACCAGTTGTTACATATGTGTAAAATATTCTTCAGTATTGAATCAGTTCTACAAAAATTATTTCAGCCCAATATCTTTTTATAAAAAATTACTTTATAGGACTAAAATAAGTTTTACAAAACTGTTTTTATGTGAAAATGTTTTGCATACATTAACAGTAGCTTACAAATGGCTCATAGCCTGCCGATGATAATACCGTGCAAATATATAGTGTTGCTGTTTGGCCTTTCTGTACCCCTTGAAGACTAGCAACCATCCTTACAACGCTGCACGGAGCAAATCTGGCGTACCAGGCGCTTCTTCGCTATTCGTAGCAACGTGTTACGTTCAAAAACATTGGCACCGAAGTTATGGTCTTTGTCCATTAAGTTTGCGGCCTTGTAGTTTTAGCTGGGAATTTAATATTTACTTTAATTACTTCTCAACGGATTAATATCAAAATGAATGTTCATATAAAAAGTAGTCTTATTCTACACGGAACGTCTTCGTGAATATAAACGTACGATAGACGAAGTATAATTTTTTTCATATGTATAAATATAATTTTAAACTCCATACTTCACAAGAAATATGAGTGATTTTTATTTTGAAAGTTTCTAAGGTAATGTATCTTAAGAAATTTTACTAAGATGTATAATCAGTTGCAATATTCCTGTGAGAATTTTTATATTGGAAATTTTTTTCACCACATAAACGTATGTATACAAACTGCATAGAATAAAGACTTTATTCACGGAACCACGTTTCAACGGGGTTTGCAACTATTTTCGGTGTAAAATTATCAGATATTTTTACACATTTTATAGTTTTAGTTTATTTTTTCCCGCTCACCGAGAATTAAAGGAAGTTAGCGTAACCGGAGCTGAGGGCAGGACAGAATGTACCAATAAGGGCGAAATTGTCACATTCACCAAGTGCAACATCACCTCTATGCGCGAGGCTGTGAACCAGCGTGGAAGTTTCCCGTTGGCGCTCGTCTCAACGTGACTTTTATCTGTCGTCATATATTTTTATGAAGGTAACGATAGGCTACGACAATTACATGCACGCTTGAAACTTAGTTTTGTTTGTATCCAGTTCCCACATTTTAATATACAGTTGTCTAAAAAAAAAGTGGAAAGCTTCAAAATTGCTTTCATGGCGTGCGTGTTGTTTCCGAAGTCAAATTCCAGCTTCGTTATGAGTTATTTTCGAAGGCAACTCCTTTTTAGTAAGTTGACAAATTTCGTCAGTAATAAAGCTTTTTACAAACGCGCAGGAAGGTGTAAGCTTCAGCACAGCATTGCGAGTGCAATCCTTTTATTGCTTTTTGTGTTAAACACAATTGAGATCCAAGAAGCTATTGCACGCCGCAAGGAACATGCAAAGTTCTCGCAAGACTTATCTCTCAAACGAAATGTCACGGGAGATTGGAGGTGGGTTTGTATCTAGATGAAGAAATCGGACATGTCCTATTTTTCTGTGGGAGGTGCTGCAGTTCGGAAGGAAGAAGGATTAAATTGTGACCGAGCGAGGTGGCGCAACGGTGACACATTGGACCCGCATTCTAAAGGACTTAGGTTCGATCCTTGACTCCTGCCATCCTGATTTCGGTTTTCCTTGGTTTCCCGAAGTTGCCCCAGGCGAATGCTAGGATGGGTTCTTAACAAAGGCCATGGTCGACTCATCTCCCAACGTCTGTCATTGTATCAAATTGTTTGTATATCACCGTCTATAATGACCTTGCTGTCGACGAAACGTAAAGCCCACTTACAGAGAAGAATAGTTAGCATAGGGGTTCAGGAAATATAACATAACATAATTGTTTTATAATTTGATAATTTGATTGAAAACTGAATGTCAATATTTTACACTAGTGATGGTTTTTAATTACTGACAGGTGAGGAATGTTTTTAACAGTATTGTTTTGATATTTTCACCAGGTATGTAGCTTCAGAAACTTCATTCAAAACAAAATCTTGTATTGAATAAATTATGATTAAGGTCGTTCACGAAGCAAAAGTGGACAATATGGTATTTACACGACATTATTTTTTATAGACATTACTTGTAACATTCTTCCACTTGAATAAATTTGTTATCTATCATCTTTCCATAGCTGCATGTCAAAGTCAAAATTGGCCATTTACGGGAACGTAGAAACAACAAAAAACCAAATTACTTACTTGAATGAAATAATTTAACAGAAATTGCATAGATCGTTGGCCATTCGCTAAACAATTTAAAACACACGAATAAATTAATTTCTTGTTTTAAAACATTCTAAATAAAATGAAAATTTTTCTTAATTTATGAAAATTTAAAAATATAAAATGGAAATGCATTTATATGTTTAATTTTATTCGAAGGTGATCAGTTATCTTTCACGATATCACTTTCGGACAGGAACAGTTTTCACGGTATTATAAAATACGTCTTAAAAGATCCTAAAGCAATGGGAATCACACCAAGATGAACAATAAAATTAGTGGTGGTATATATGTAGCTTAAACAAGTACTGATCCCTACCGAATATATTTGGATAGAGTTAAGCAGAACGAAACCAATACACGAAGTAATTTATTTTGAGATGATCATTCCAAGTAGAAGACGGTGCAAAGTTTATCAAAACAAAGTATTAAATAATAATATTTGAATAAAAAGAAGAGGCCTGAAAAGGTTGTTTCTGCACGGCTTATATAGACACAGTAGACTTTGACCTTAAAGATCACCCTACGTAAGCTTCGTTTGTGTGTGTGAGGCAGGAACAGTAAGGTAGCCATTAACCTTAGTATGTAATGTATTATCGCCTCTCCGTGCAAGCTACTCAGCTGCGTGCAGTGCTTTACTATTATACTTTTTCCTATGGCACTTCAAGGGGTGACCACATTATTTTATTTGTGAGCAAACTAGTTCGAAGTCTGGCGCTTGTTTGTATAGTCTTTATGCGAATCCGGTTGTTATCTTTCCAGATACGGCAGTCTGTAAAACCCATTTTTAGCCATTTCGAGGGGCCCGAAAACGATGTTTATAATAAACGTGTCGAATTTTTAAAACTATTGCGACATAGTGTGAAGTGTGTGTATTTTTCGTAGATATATAAATACAATTGTGCGTTAAGTAGTTTCGTCAAAAAATATAATCGCAACTCGCTGTAACGCATTTGAAGCGCTGGCAGGGGAAATATCTCTGCTCTAGTAATGTGTGGATTGGTTCCCTTCTGCATGACTCCATCCAATTGAACGTGTAGCTCCCTGTCCTTGCCCTCACAAGGGCTATTGGGAAGGCAGCGTCCTTAATAACGATGCCAACAGCCTCGGCCGTCAATCACTTTGCTGAGCTTCAGTCATAGATATGTCATTCAAGACTCCATAGCAACAGTTTTGTAGTTTGTCTTCGTTCGAACAGCATTTACGGCGATGGCATCCGTCTTCTGCGTTTTTAATGATAACTTCGTGAAGGTAAAAACAGGCTTTTACGGGAATTTTTGCCACTATTTTAATAGTTAGTGGACGGTAGCTTTTTTAACGTTTGAGGCACGGAAACTTGGAAGGCGATAAGTCGAATACAAAACGTCCGTCAAACACATCATCGCCTCTAGGCGCTATGTACTAAACTAGCGTGCAGTGTTTTCGTAGAATGTGTTTTTCAATGGGACTTCAAGCTGTAGTCCTGTTATTTTATCTGTGGAAAGTTTGTGGTCAAGTCCCATGCACGTTTCTATGATATTATTTCCCGATTGCGGTTGATATTTTCTCAGCTACAGCAACGTGAACAAGTCTTTTTAGCACGTTTGAGGAGCTTGGTAATCACATTTTTTAATAATGGGACGGAATTTTCAAAACTATAAAGACATAGTTTTAAGTGTGTCTTTTTTCGTAGATAAACGCATTGGAAACATTTTTAATATTTATACTAGAAAAAAAAATACTTTCTGTGCCATTCTACAGCACGGCTCACGCGCCATCTCCACCAACTTTTAAGCAGGAAATTTCACTGCAGAACATTTAAATGAAATACTAGCAGCATTTTTTCGTTACTATTTCGTCATAAAATAGTAAACTTACCGCTGAAAATTTTACAGAAGCGTTTCTAAATAAGGAATGACTGAACGAAAGTTTAGCACTTTGCGCGTAGAGGCTATGCTGTACCCGAAGAGACTGTCTTTATCGCCCTTATGCCCCAGCGTTTCTTGGCGTCAAACATAAAATATCTCCAGCCAGGGCGTAACGCAGGAGGTGCACCGTTTATTCACGTGAAATGTATAGCTGACATATGATTGCATCAGTGCATTGAGAAACGAATGTTCAAAAGCAGCACAAAATGTTTAAAATAAATCTGCGTACCTGCCTGCTCGGATGTCAGAAACTGTAACCTATGAACAATGTTCGGGGAAAGCCATTCATCTAGCAAGCATAGAGTTGTATCGATGCGTTGACAATCATATACGAGGTGTCCGGCAAATAGTTGACAGAGACGAATTAGCATCTGTGTGAAATAAAGTTTCACAAACGTTACAAGCGACGACCTTGTTTCAAAAAATAACTTCTGTGATTTAACAGTTGTCAGCTGAGCTTTTTTACGTTGGATTAACTGCTAGTTGGATGTAAATTATGGGTTCGCGCAAGATGTACACTTTTATGTTTTTTTAACATAAAAAAGTAAAAATAAACTTTCAACTGGTGTTATTTTGCGCCAGCTGCTGAATTTTACTTTATTTCGTGGTCTCGCCTCACATTATTTCCACGAAATTTGTTCACACTGAATCCTAGTCTGTGGTTACAATTAATGAATTGTTAATCGCTGAAATTCTGTTTAAAAATCAGTTACCAACCAAAATGAAATTCACTAAAAATAATTGGAAACCACATTACGATTAGTGGCATTCACTCTCTGAAACCATCATATGGTTTTACTTAGTTCGCTTGCTATTTATTTCCTAAGCGACTGGAATATCGTCGAAGTGGTGATTTTAGTCTGATTAAAGTTTGAAGCGTAGCGAAATAAATGTTGTGCACAGTAATTTTGAGAAATATTGTGGACGTACGCCATTTCAGTACTACGTTGTTCCAGAAAACTAACAAAACAAACTTTAGTTTGTTGTTCCGCCTAATTTTCTGGTACGAATAATTCTGCAATGATGCATGCATGTACACGATATTACGTTACCATTTTATCCACGGGAAAGATTATTTCTAACGAATTGTAAGTGCAAAGGCTCTTAATTCAGTGTAATATTACTGAAGAAAGACTCACAAAAACAGTATGGAACTGAAGAGTTACGAAATTGAAAGTGTGTTACGTGCTGTTTTTTAAATGTAAGTATAGAAAAGCAGGAAAAAAAAAAATATCTGGTATTTTAATGCAATAATTTTCACAGTTTTTCTGAGATAACATTTAGCCAGAGTGGTGCGTTTTGGTGCAGTCATTCTTCCGTGACACCGAAATACCGCACCTTTGTTTCCGGCCAAAAAATCATGCTACGGGAATATGAAAGTATTTGCTCACAAATGTGGCAAAAAACTACACAGTAATGCCAATTTTTTTTTTCAATTTTATGAATACTACTGTATTTGCTTCCTTAAAAACCGGCAGATTCTAATGAACATTTTAAACTATAAATAGAGATGATGGTTTATCGCCGGAAAACTTGACTGTTTGCTGTATTCCAACACACGTTCAGCTTACAAAAGTTTACTGGCTTTCACATGTACTTGTAGCTGTTACCCTATTTGACTGAGCCAATAAGAATCTCGATTTTGTAACATTTGATGCCTGTTATTGGTCTGCAGACAGCTACCTTGTGTCAGAAGTATATCACCGAATCATATATGTTGCAAGAAACTACAATGTTTTCCAGGGTATGTTGTCACAAAACATTTTCGCGATATACCATCATTAAGGCCCGGAAGTTTTCGTGAAAAGATGTTTGCAGCACTTTGGTTCAGAGCCTTACGTGCGCACCTGCATCTCTGCTTTGTGGTCAGCGATTGGATGCCGTAACATACAACGTCTGGAGGTTAAACCCGCATATCACAGACGTGTTGTGTCACAGTCATCCATGTACTGATTGGCACAGTCAAATGAATAATAACTCTGCACAAAAATACTCTGACAATAATCATGAAGTTGAGGTGCAGGTGTGCACGTAAGACACTGAACCAAAGTAGGGCAAAAATCTTTTCGCAAAAACCACCGGGTTCTAACCACCATCTTTAACCACAGTTAAGAGTAGAGATGTGAAAATTTCGCGGGTTCAACGACCTGTAGGAGTAGGTAGCCTCCAAGAATATATGTTGACTCAAGTAGACATCAGCTGTTCACTGACAATGATGTAGGCTACGTCTAGTCATATTGTTATTATTGTCTCATCGACGTCCAGGAGTTGTCAAACAAGTTACAGGCCAATGGGGGAAGTGACATGAACTTACAGGTATTGTAATTATAGCTTGTTCCTAAAACAAAACGTGAAACGTTCAGGTCCTTAGTTTAGAGACGCTGGAAAATCGCGGGAAAAGGAAAATGTTTGCTAGGCTTCAACATGCTGCGAATAATACTGAAGGATTTGTATCGATATTGGCTATCGATGGAGATGATGGTATATCGCGGAAATGTTTTCTACCAACATACCCTTGAAAACACTACAGTTTCTTGCAACGTATATGATTGGCTGATGTACGTCTGACACAACGTAGCTGTCTGCAGACCAATAACAGGCATATTATATTTCAATATCGGGGTTTTAAATGTCTCAGTGAAATAGGACAACAGCTCCACTTACAAGCGAAAGCCAGTAATATTTTTATCAGCAGAACGTGCCTTGAAACCTAGCAAACAGTCAAGTTTTCCCGTGATAAACCATCATCTCTACCTATCGATTATTTGAAGTACTGTTTCTCTGTTCAACAGGCTCAGTTAGAACTGTACAGTTTGAACACAGATTATGCGTGATTTGTCTCAAAACTATTGATCCGTCACAAAGTTGTATTCAATAACAATAGACTGAAGCTGTTACAGTTTATTGGAGGCTATGTTTACTTTTATTATTTTTGCGATTTCCTCTAACGATTACATATCGTTGGCTTACTTCTAAAACCTCGTAAGTCCATTTCAGCAAATTTTACAGGAGAGCAAAAAGAAAATCTTCGTATCCATGCTACACCATAGATACGAGGTTTTTAATATGAGCATAGAAGAAAGATAACGTACAATAGATTTAGCAGATTTTAACACTAGAAGCACCATGGAAATTACGACCAAATTCGCCTGGAATACAAAATTCGGAAAATCTGGACTTACGAGTTGCTAGAAGTAAGCCAATGTCGTACGCCTAAAAAATTAATTATTTTATATTTGTACCGAGGACTCTCCAACTTGTTGAAATTACGTCTGATGATTTTCTTCAACAACAAATTTTCCTATCATGTACATTTGCACGATGGCACTTCAGGGTCAAAATTAAGAGGGCATGGTACATAATTCAACGCTAAAAGCATTTATCTATAACTGTAGGTTTCTTGAAGCCAATTTGCGAAAATTAAACAATAGCAATCCTAGACAATAGTTTTAGCCAACGTTTTCAACAACATTGTTTCCAGTGTTACGAACTTCTGAGGCACAATTCTGACACCGTAAACTCGCGCATTTAACTGCGGCGCAAGAGATCACGCTTAACAAATTAGTAATTTTGAATAAATCTTCACTCATAAAGTTGGTAAATACCGTTATATAGGATTGCCATTGAGTATTTTATCCATACTGGCTTCGAAAAAGCGTAGAAATAAATTGATGTTTTCAGCGTTTATTTATCAACTACGCACCCTACATTTTTTATGTACTTCATAATATTAAAATTAATTTATCAACAGAAAAAGTATAATTCTGAGCGAACAAATATGTCATGAAATACGTATTTTTAATTTTTCGTATGAAAATTTTTCGTGATTTTCAGTTCTTCGGTATGAAAATAATTGAGCTAATTTTACAGGTAACTTTATCAAATACATCGTGACAACTGTATTCGCTGTGCAATCTCTTATTACTGTGTTAAATTTCAGTATGGGTAAGTACAGTTAGTAGTCAAGTTATGAATTTGTCATGTAGTAATGCCAAAAATAATAATCATTAAAATATTCAATGAAACTTTTCTCATAAATAACGACAGCATTGTGCAAATAGGCCTACTTGGTTCCAAGATAAAACAATATATATTTAGCCGTCAAGAAACTAACTGTTTTGAACCTTTCCAACAGTCAAAATAAGGCGTTATCAACTGCTATTTCAGAATGGTATTACCTGATACAAATTGTGCTACGATAGTCATCATTGGAGTTTTCCCGAAAGTAGCACGAGATAAAATAGTAGATTCACTGCTTGAAGTGTCGTTAGTAAAGTTAGGACTGAATGACTGCACGCTAGTGTAGTGTCGTACCTAGCGACAATCGGTAACATGACGCAAGTGCTAGAGTTGTACTTAAGGGGTATTGATCCCTGCCATCTTGGATTTATCTGTTTCTTCTCGATAACTTCTGTTCCAGTCGATGTATCAAAAATTTTGTCACGACATGGCATAGATACAAACTTAATAGATTTTCTGTAATTGTTGGAAACATAATATATTCATTATTTTGCAACGGGAAACAGCTGAAAAGGAAAAATTGCTTTATTTACGGGAGCGACTACAGAGGCCACAACATTAACAGAAACAATGTCATATGGATTCCAAAAAGTGAACGAAACAATAAACTATGCCTTGTCAGCGTGAAGAAAGTAAAACAATGCGTCTATTCCCTAATTTATAAGAAAAACCGTAAAACCGATCTGACAGGGATCAATCCCCCTTAAGGGGGAACAATGCCCACCATTTTGGAATAATAGAACTTCTGCAGTTAATTTGGCCTACGCAGTTTCTGTAACGTTTTAGGCATAGACAAGGCAGCTGGAATAGTTTCTTACATTGTAGGTATACAACTGACATCGTGTGACTAGTGTTGCTTATACTAAGGTGAATTCTACTACAGGTTAGAAATATCAATGTTAAAAGTTTGTCACAGGGAAAATTTCTGCCGCTTGAACACTGGTATCTGTAATTGGTGCAAACTTACCAATAACAGAACTTTCTTGAATTTTAAATTACATTAATTTGATAAGTTAAATCGCGAAATAGGTTTATTTACACTTTAAAATTAAGTTAAATGAATTCTGTAATTTCCAAGCATATTTAAATTTAATTTTACTACAGTTTCGTATTTTTCTGGTCCCTTAGCGATAGCAGCGAAACTAACGGCAGAAATTTTAGCTGTGTCAGACTCTTCCATTAGAAAACATATTTTCTTTCTAACCTGTAGTAGAATTAACCTTACGTATACTATACCTGTGACCATCCGTAGAAAAAAAATTACCCCTTTCTTCTTCCAGAAGGTTACTAGTCAAAAACTAAGAAACGTAGTGAAGGTATAACGATATGTAACGCTTCAGAAGATGACATCTGTGCAATGACAGACTTGAATTTTAATAAATCTCATTGCAGGAAACTTACAGCGAAAATTGAAGAGTTCGAAGACGGCGTGTAATGTACTCCTTAAGGGAACTACCTACTCCAGAACACAAACGTTGGCAGGGATATCGATATACACGTTAAATGATATTCCCATTGTTCAGTACCTATATAACCTACGTACATACATGCCACATGTGACTTTCTCGTTAATCTCGGTTAGACCCACATTACAATACGTTATTTTAGAGCGTTTTTAAAATGTTCGGACAAATGTAAATACACAATTAAGTATTTCCATGACCAAAAACTACTATAAAACATCTCATATTTTGTTTCCTACATTTCTTTACATGTAACGATATTCTTCTCTCCTCAACGCACAAAATCGTTTGTGTCCTAAAGATATGGATATGAATAAACACGAAATATTAATAATAAAAATGGGATGTGAACAAATTTGAATACCTGATTTTTCTTTGTACTTTCAATTTGATTAAACCATTTGATGTAAACCATTTTCATTAATAGAACAATTTAAAGTTGGTTAAGTACATTTCTCCAAATCTAAAACTTCGAAAAACCAGTACATAACTACGTTTAAACTCTGCAATAATTGATAGTAATGAAAATGATAGAATATCAATATTTTGTTTGTAAATATTCCTGTTTAATGTATATATTGTTTCGGTAACTGCTTTCTCATGCAGTTATCTTCTGACATTTTTTTATAAAATAATTTAGGATGTACGAACAAACATTGACTTTTAAATGATAGAGAAATTCTGATCTTGCGGTGTTTAGAATCATTTTTTCTACATAATCAATTGTAAAATTTTAAGGTACTAACAATTGGGAATATGATTAGTCGGCAAGAGTTTTATCAAATAGTAAATATGCGTTTATGGTGTCTTCAAAATAATTACCAACATAAATGTTTACTCTGCAGTGTATTCTCATTTTACATAACTGAACATTTTTTCAATACTTTCATTGTTTTTATCACGAATACGTTTGAGGCTAGAATGAATTGTATTCAAATATTTCTAACGTATAGTGTTATACATTTAAAATTAAACCAACAATACCCTTAATAATGTAATACTAATTTATTGAAGATGTTTCCGTTGCAATATATTCTGCGACATAGTTTGTCGTAGGAAGAAAATAAAGGTTTTGCAAAAGGATATTTTTCGTCTGAGAAATGCATTTTTCGTTACATAGTTTAAGCGGAAAATGAACTGCCAGAAGCAGAATTTCATTGTTTACGAGACACATAAATACGAAACACAACTGCTTGGAAATGAAATATGTGTTTTAGGTAACGAGAGAATTGTTTTCCAACAAGGCAACAAGTGAAACAAATATAATAGGATTATTCAACAGCAATATATACTTCTTTATAAACAACGGTAAGTACATTTTATTTTTCCAACGGATAACCTATTAATTTATCTTCACCCTCAATTAATCAATTGAGAGTAACCTTTTATGACTGCAAATATTTAAAATTATGTTATCTGACGCTCTGGATTCCGACAGCTGCTTGTTCCGTTCTTGACGTTCAAAGGTTATATCAGTTTCAAAATTTTCGTTATACAAATTCGGAAAAACTGAAAAATGATTATAAATTGTTGTGAATAATTTTGAAAACTTATTTTATCACAATTTCAAACGCGTTTTATAGTTAGGAAAATTTCGAAGGTATCTTGTAAAATACATTTTTAAAATGTGTCTGTATTTTATATTGAACACGTACTGAAATTCTCATCTGCGATTACTAGTAGCCTGGTTTCATATCGGCTTCTGAGATGATTAAATCGACAGATGTATCTTGATTGCTTTTAAGGCCCTCAGTTCATGCCAGCTGCCTGATAGGTCGACTTAACACGCTAAGCTCACTTGATATCACAAACACGATGCACACGCTGGTTGATTGCTCAGGCAGTTGGAGAACCTCAGGTACAAAAACTGGCGTCCACATAGGCCTTGCTTATCTGGTCAAAATAATAAAAAAAAAAATTCTTCCCGACACATGATTATTAGGGCCATGAACTTCCCGCGTAAAGAATTTTGCCCCAGTTTGTTTCAGAGCCTAATGAGCACACCTGCAGTTCTAATACATAGTCAGTGATTGGGTATTTTAACTCTCGCATGTGGTGTTAAAGTAGCCTTATTCTGATTGGTGCAGTCTAATGAGAGATATCACTTCACAAAGACACGCTGCCAATAACCATGAAGCAAGGCTGCACGTGCGCATGCAAGACACTGAAACGTACTGGGACAAAATTATTTTCGCGAAAAGTTCATGGCTCTAGTAATGATCTAATATTACACTAATGAAATAACTGCGTATGGTATATAAACCGTACTAAACATTTGGTTGTATTCCATGCTACAGAAATTAGATGAACGGCAACCGGCTTCTAAAATATGCATGAGTGGTGTTTATTTCAAAATGCACATAAATACATGCCCGTGACGTGTGATAACTATAGACAGGAAGTTTTCGCGAAAAGATTTTTGCCCCGCTGTGTTTCAATGCCTTCCGTGCACATCTGCAGCTCTGATTCATTGGTGTTGGCTGTGTTCATTTGTGCAGAGTCGTATTTCGTTTTGACTGTGCCAATCAGAACAAATTTAACAGCGACACAACACATTTGCGGTTTGCGGGTATAGTCCCCAGACGATGGGATTTAAACCGTCCAATCACTGACCTCGAAGCACAGCTGCAGATGCGCGCGTAAGACGCTGAAACAAAGTGGTGCAGAAATATTTTCGCGAAAACTTCCTGTCTCTAGACTGATAACGATACATGCTTCATATTGTACTACCAAACCTTTTAATTTGTACGTAGAGCACTGATTTTGCGGGAGACATTTTTTTTCATAAACTTGTTTCATTGCCTTATGTGCACATGTGTAGTTCTTCTTCGTGGTTATTGGCGTAGTGTATTTGTCCATTTGACTGGGCCGACCAGAGCAAGGTTACTGGTGTAGAACTGACAATACGTAGGGACACCTGTTTTTGGTGAAAATATTTCTGCACGTCTGCGGCTTTTCTTCGTTCACACTAAAAATAGTTTGTAAATTTACCAGACGTGAGTATAGGAGCGCTAAGAAAGTAGGTGTGGTAGAATAGTTTCCCAGACATCCATGGTAGCACTCCTAAACCTTTTTATAAAACAGTCAAATGTATACCGAAGTTACCAGACTTGTAACAAGTGTAAAAGTTTGCATATTTACAAGACGGGAACTATGGTAACTGTCCCATACTGCATCTGGGATAATAACTTCCTAAACATCTGAGGAAGTTTTTTACAGTGTAGTCTGTGATTGTCTGAATGTAACTCTCACGTGTCTTGCCGTTTTACTACAAATCACACACGTGTGTTATTCGCGGTAATCTTATTCTGACTGGTAGAATCAAATGAGAAACGTGTTTACCCAAAGACACTTTGCCAATAACAAAGAAGCAGAACTGCAGAGATGGAACTAAGATATTGAAACAAATGGATGCAGAAATATTTTCGAGAAAATCAAGGGTCCCTACCAATATTCTGAGAGTTTTAAAAAAATACAATCACTGACCTATGAATCAGAGCTGCGGACCCACACGTAAGGCATTGCAATACTTAAGTACAAACTTCTTTTTCACCAAAAGTCAGTGGCTCTAGTTATTCATAAGTGAAGACATGCAAAATCCGCGTTATTATTTCGTCACTCCACGGATCTGTTCATGCTCGAGAAGAATCTGTGATCTTATTTGATGTCATTGACATATTCGATTGATCACTATATCGTATATCTTTTGATTATTGGTTCCAAGTCTTCCCCGCTACAATCTAGGACATTTTAGACGAGTGTAAATTGTTGAACAAGAGAAGAACAGCTTCAAGTCTAGTTCCATATGTCAGAAAATATCCGCAAAAATTTGTAGG
This sequence comes from Medauroidea extradentata, assembly GCA_003012365.1. Taxonomy (NCBI): domain Eukaryota; kingdom Metazoa; phylum Arthropoda; class Insecta; order Phasmatodea; family Phasmatidae; genus Medauroidea; species Medauroidea extradentata. The sequence goes on from PNEQ01006556.1 coordinate 34,543, forward strand.
TTTACTTACACTTTCTGAAATGACTACATTAAGGTGCCTCCCTAGATAGGCTGCGTTTGTGTGTGTGAGGCAGGAGTTGCAACGTTTCCGTTGACTAACGTATGTAATACATTATCACCTCTGCGTGCAAGCGACTCAGATCGCGAGCTGTGCTGTACAATAATCCTAAGTATAAAAACGAATATTTCGAAAGAAATGCATTCTGATTTATGTATAAACAATTTTTTTTCGTAGAAAAGGAATTATTGAATATTATATATTGTCAACTGCGGTTACTTTAGACAGTAGGAAGACAGGGGAAATCATTTAATCATTTTTGGAATTTTGATTTTACGCACGAGAGCCGTAAGAATGAGAAGGAAGTGTAGTGCTAACCATTATCGAAAATGTCCATCTTGAAGAGTCAGTAAGTCTTCTTCATTTAGTACTGCAAAATACGGAATAAAATTTCCTGAAAAAAAAAAAATATATATATATATATATATATATATATATATATATATATATATATATATATATATATATATATATATTCAAATTACTTTGGAACCCCAAGTAACCTAAGTTGACGATAATCTCATGTTTTATTTATGTAAAGGGTTTACTACGAAATTTGTTATATTTAAGTATTGACCAGAAAGGTTTATCAGGTTTCTGTACATAATAGTTTTTTATTATGAAATTGTACATAGAATACGATCGGTTTGAAATTGTAATGTTTCACATTTATCCGTTTCATCCGTTGATTACTGGAGTCACGATTTTGTCGCGAAATGATTTCTGCACCGTTTGGTCTGATTGCCTAATGTGCAAATAACCATCTGTGCTTCATGGTTATTGGCAACGTGTCTTTTTTCGCACACGTCTCTCATTAGACTGCACAATAAGAATAAGGTTATTGTGACACCGTACGTCTGTGATTTGCCAGAAGGTCCTCCAAGATAGGCGAGAGTTAAATCATTCGATGACTGAACAAAAAGCAGAGCTGCAGATATGCTCATAAGGCAATGAAACCAAATGGTACAAAAATCTTTTCGCCGTCATGGCTTTGTTGATTACCCATTCAAAATCTGGAGCTGTAAACTTGTTAGGCAGTGACCTTAAGAGGGCGTGGTACACAATTCAACGCTAAAAGCATTAATCTATAACTGTAGGATTCTTGAAGCCAGTTTGCGAAAGTTAAACAATAGCAATCTTAGACAATAGTTTTAGCCAACGTTTTAAATAAAATAGTTTCCAGTGTTAAGAATTTCTGAGGCACAATCTCTGACGCCGAAACCTTGTGGATTTTACTGCGATGCAAGAGACCACGCGTAACTAATTAGTAATTAGTAATTTACTAATAAAGTTGGGATATACTATTATCTGGGATTGTCATTGAGTATTTTATCCATATTGGCTTCGAAAAAAGCGTAGAAATCAATTGATGTTTTCAGCGTTTATTTATTTACCATGCACATTTAAGCCATCACTGATTAAATCTCTCCACTCCAACTGTAGATTTTATTTCTTTCTACGCTTTTTATTCCCAGTAAATTAAACAAATGTATATACAATCTTGATTAAAAAACATTTATTTTTTAATTGGGAGACTGGCTTCCACACATTATGCAAAATATAAAGTAGTAAACGTGTCTTTCAGATGAGCATAACAGTCCTGGAAAATACATTTCTGTAACCTGCTCCTGGAACTAATTTAGATTCCTTCCCAGCGCCACATTCACAGCTGCGATGTCACGTTTTTGCTTGCTCCGGCACGAGTTACGTCATTAAGTATGGGGAGCGTTTATGCTACCTCCTGGTAATTGTGTTCAGCCAATAAAGTTGTTTTTTTTTAGTTTTACAGTAAAGTGGCGAGATAAGCATTTAGAGAGGCCTCGTAACATATTCCTCTGTCGAAGAACGTGGAATGTGGAAAGTAACGAATTACGTAGTATTTAGTTAAAACTGTCGCTCGTAAAACCCATGGGAAAATAAATCCCATAAAACGTTCACATAACTGTTACTGTAACTTCCTGTTACAAGTTTGAGGAGCACACAAACTTTTCATGTGGGCAATTCCAATGAGTTCTTTTGGGATAGAGGTCTTATAATTAAAAATAAAAGAGTTAAATCAAGTACTGGATTTAATAGCTCGCAAAACTATGAAATACACAAAATAGTAATCAAATATAACTCTCACAACACAATTTATTACGTACACAATTAGTACTGTTCCACAGAACGTTAATTAACTTAGAAAATTAAAGCACAAGAATATTTATCATTAATTAATTAAACACTACAAATCACAAAATCCTGTCATATATCCAATCAACAGTTACTCAAATGACAATGTACAACCTTAACTGTCCTAAGGGAGGATGGCTCACCATGTACAGTGCATCACCCAGAGTGCACCACTGTCTTCACTCTTGAAGTCTTCGGTTCGACTCCCGTCGCACACCTCTTCTTCACCTGTCTCTTTGCGACTACACACAATTCCGAAGTAGGAATATAGTCTATATAGCTATATCTCACACATTATGCTTTATGTTGACTACAGCCATTTCTTGCTTCACTGGTTTGGTTTTTTCGTTTTTGTGTTGTTCGTTCCTCGTCATTAGTCCTCTTATGTAACTGTGGGTTGTCTATATCTCAGCGACATTCACTAACAATGGCATATATCGAACAAAGAACTTCAGTTCGACGTACATCCCCACTCAAAACCCATTCAGTGATTACATTTTATAGCCTGTTCGCGTTACCCTGTCTGGAATAATAATTAAAATTTGCTGAACGGAAAAAAATGTAACACTGGCTTCAAAAGTGTTCCCTTCGCCGCGAATGGCCTGTAATACTGTATTTACAATAGCGCGACGGACACGACGCGAATAAAATAAATTGCCTGTCAATCAACGTCGAGGCTTCTATGACGCCAGCGTGACAAAAATGGCGGCCGTGACGTGAATTCCAAGTACGTAGGTAGTACTTCTATTTTATTCGCGTCGTAGATGCAACAAATCTGAGAAACGGAATTAAATTTTGTGCCCATATGTTGCTGAGTCTGGCGAGCTGGTAATTAATAACAATTATATTTTTTAAAGAATTTTTGGTTCTTATTATATTTTTTAGTGAACGTGTAATTTTGACTTTATTTTTCACATTTGAGAATGCCTGTTGTATTTAAGATATGTTACATAATAAATGGAGGATAAATTGAAGTACTGTGAGCATCTATGGCTGTCTTGTAGTGGAAAGCAACTATTTTCATGTAATACTTTTTTTTTTAGTCGCACGGCAGACGAACTAGTGTTCGCAATAACGAGAATTTGGTGTGTCCTATCGCGCCCAGTGTGTCGTGTCTGTCGCAGTTTTGTAAATCTAGCATAATTTTGTTATTCTTAATTGGCGGCATTTTAGTTACTACTTTGCTCTATATATTTCTCCTTTGATTGTTGTGATTATTTCCTGTGATATTAATAAGTGAACCATGTTCTTACGTTAGGCAGTCTACATAGTCCAAGTTGAATTGCTTGAGTTATTATGAATATTACTTGTTATGTACAGTTTATAATTTAATGTTATAATTAGAGATGATGATTAGATATTGTGAAATTTCGCGAATTCAATGACCTGCATTTTAGAACCAAATATCCTATGCATACTGAAATTCTGACTATTTGTCCACTAGCTGCTACTCAGTGGAACAACAGACAACGAACGAATAGACGGGGCTTGAGTATGCATAGGATATTTGATTCTATCATGCAGGTCATTGAATTAGCGAAATTTCACCATATATAATGATAGTTTATCGCGGGAAAACTTGACTGTTTGCTGGGTTTCAACACACGTTCAGCTTACCAGAAGATTACTGGCTTTCGCTTGTACGTGGAGCTGTTGCCCTATTTGACTGAGTCAATAATAATCCCGATATTGCAATATTTTATGTACATTACGTTATTGGTTTGCAGACAGCAACGTTGGGTCAAAAGTATATCACAGAATCATACCGTTTACAAGAAATTACAGAGTTTTCAAGGGTATGTTGGCACAAAACATTTTCGCTATATATCACCATCTCTAGTTGTAATGTGTATATTCAAGGTTGAGTTACAATGGACATAAACATTCACACAACATTAAACATAAGAGTTAACCTGCATGTACTACAGTCTGGCTAACTACAATTATATGTATAGAGATGAGCATATACATAAGGCAAGTTTCAGTATAAAGAAAAGTTCGATTAGTTTCAACTTTTGCTTAACATTAATACTGTGTAAGGAGTATGGCAAATCAAAAGCCCTGAATGCGATTCTACGTTGTCGCACGAGAGACAAAATTAACAGAGAATAAAAGTTTTTAGTTGTACTTGGTGGTACAGGGAAACAATTGTCATAACTTTAATTATGAAGACCGAAAATGTTGCAGTTTTTTGAAGAGACGTTACTGCCAAAGCAGAAACGAAAATACGTCTGTATGAATAATGTTCAGGTGCTTAAAACCGCCATTATATTAATTATTAATGTAAATATCAGGTTTTATTAGTTTTTTTATGTATCGCCTACTGTATCTACTAAAAAATTTTTTTTTTTCCATTACAATTACTGTCAAATTTATACCTCTTATTACTAAGCTTATTGCCATTGTAACAGGCCCTCGCCTCTTGTGTTTTTGTTCACGATAATCTTATCACAATAACTATGTATGTGTTGGATTGACTTGTTAAAACATTCCCCTCCCTACTGTTTCCTTCAAGGAGTTATTGCTGGGCGGATTTTTGACACACCCTACAAAAGATACATAGGTTCGCACAAGACTTAGAAATGACACAAACGAGGGCATGGTATATTTGAATGCGTGTACGGCATTTCGCAAGCAATCTTATGTTTCAGCTTGATACCGTCATACGAACATTATATTAAAATAGTTTTTGAAATACTGCTGAGAAGTGGAATTGGAAAACTTCTCAAATACTTCCTTCCTGAGAAGACGTGAAGTGAACTTCAAATATTTGTTTTATTAGCGCGTAGAAGCACACGCTCATGAGAGAAGTTCTCATTTTATAAGACTTCAATCTCTGACAGTGTTGCTAATTATAACTTCGAAAATTAATTGAATGTTTAAATGTAATCCGCTTAATTTCCGTGGAAAATGCCGAAAAATCCAAAAAATCAAACAAAGTCAAATTACAATTTTATTTAAAACGCAAACGCCTTCAAATTGATTAAATTAAAAAAAAAACATAACTGTTTTTATGATAATACAGAAATTTATATTTGTTGTGCAGAGAAAATATTACAACAATTTAAATTTGACACTTAAAAATCCGAGCTTCGAAATCGCTAAAAATTCGGTTGCCAGTCAAAATTAATACTTCCACGCTAAATATTTTCAATTCTCGCCCAATTTAGTAATTGATTAGTTCGCTTATTTGATGGCATTTATGTGGTGTCTAGGCTGGGGGGGGGGGAATGGTAGGTGACAGAAGACGTTCATTTCATCCACACAGTTATCCCAGTTATGTTCGATTAGTTTTAGTTGTATGCTTTGGAGGTTGCAAAGGTGAACATTTGCGTAAGCTTACTATGTAAAAAGGTGTAAGCACAGTAAAAACTTCAGCGTTAAGACTTAAGCAGTATAACTTAATTATTTTCATTACGTTGCTTTAAATAGAAGCGTGCACAATCGTGCATAACTCAAACAGTAAGCTGTAACAGTTGAACTGCGCACGCATAGATACAAATCAAAGTGATGGGAATATAAAAATTAAAACTTTATCACAAGTGTAAATACGCGGCTGCTTTGTTGAAAATGACGAATGGTTGAGAATTAAATATTGTTTGATAACATGTTACTTAAAAACGTATGTATTAATAATAAATATGTGTAATTTTTTTACATTGTTTTCTTCTATTTATAAAAGTGTAGCTGTGTTGTATAATTGCTTAGATGAAAATGCAATATCGCTAAATTGAATCCATTAATGGACAATAAAATCCATTGCCTAGAAGAAATACTAAAATGGCAGATTAACTAACATAAATAGTAAAAAAAAGTAACTATAGAAACAATTAAATTACAGGATAACAAGCTAATAATTGAGTAGCTGACTTTCAGAACTATACGTGTCCAGCTTATCCAGTTTTACAGGAAAGCGAAACAACTTATAGGTTGAGATTTTAACGAAAATTAAATAGATCAGATTTATTCAATTACGTCATTGCAGCTTTACAATTGTGGTTATGAGTATGATGGATATGACATAATAAAATATTACGTTTCGTTACTTATTAAAGAAAAACTGGCCAAGTCTAGTTGAGAATTAATATTATAGATACATCTGGCATTAAAGGTACGAAACTTGTCAGATGTTTAATTTCGTAACTCTTAACGCCTTGCAGTATATGTATAGTTGTTGTTATGCCATTGTTTTTTGCGCAACTTGCTGTCAGAAGATGGTGGAAGTGAGAGAAAAAAAGGGTGGGGGTAATAAAATCATTAAATGTCCTCTGATTTTTAAATGGGACACGTAATTTTTAATAATATCTGTACATTTTTTTTTGTGTAACGCACCACCCTGGTAAATATAATACGTCTAACTCATTTTCGGAATTTTTTGACATGTTTACTTTGGAAAGTTTGCTAAATTTGATCACGTACCTAGATCGTTTGTTTACAGGCCAAGACCTCACAAACCGCTCAATTTAAAGACAAGCGCGAGCATATTGGCGTATTGCCAACAAACTTAAAAGTAATATGAATCTAGGAAATACCGGAGTGATTACAAACAAAATGGATGACTGATATTAGGGCCTACGTGTCTGAATAGAAAGTACAATTTGAAGTCATGCGAGATAACTTATTTTGTCACTGGCTAGTGGTTAGACCTACAGTACATTATTAATTAAGATGCAATTTTCAGACCGGTTACATAACTGTAGGAATTTATGTAGTTTACAACCTCTACATCGGGAAAACGCGTTGCAGAAACTTCTCGGACACAGATGTGATGCGGCCATGGAAAAATGTAGCACGAATTGTCTAAAACCACTGTAATAAAATTGTATATACATATCTTTGCGAGCGTTTATAGTGCATTAATTAGAAAATCCCGGTCGGGTTCGCCTAATGGACCGCATGCAAATGAAGGACACGATGATATTGATTTCCCCCGAGAGAATGCCGGAACAAGAACACATTGACCAGCATATATATAGTTCAAGTGTAACATATGGCCAAGATCTTCCGTGCATGCATGGCAAAATACACTTTCATTTATTTATATTTTGGTATCTTAGAGTTATGTACGATGTCATCAAGATTAAGGACACGACCTTTCATTTATTTCAGATAATTACAAATATCTAAATTATTTTTAAACCAAATGCTTTGAAAAAAAAATTTGAATGTTAACAGTAATACGATGCACAATTTGCATAGAGCGTTAATTTTTTAATAATGTATAGTTTGTTAGTAAAAAATTATTTTGTTTCTTTTTGACTTACTTTCGCAACAAAATTTGTGATATTTTAGGGGGGAAAATCTACAAATCTGTTTGGTGTATTGCAACAGCAAAATTCAGATGCAGACAATGATATATAAGTGTTAAAACTGCCAGAATACATTTTTGATATATGTATCAGGTTGTGTTTCAAAAGATTTTTCGAAATCACTGCGAAATGAAAGATCATGGCCTTAAGCGTTAACTTGCATTTATGTGGGATCAAACAATATGTACAAATTACGAATCTTTTTTCCGTCATCATTCTTCCGTTTTTCAACGTAAAAGAAACCACTGATTAAAATATTATAATAGAAAAAACATACCAAATTTATTAGAGTTACAGTTTCAAAACAGAAATAATTATGTTTCTCGTATTTTCATTTGAAAAACGCAGACCAAACTCTTGATTTCGAGATTTTTACGTAATTTACAAACATTAATTTGGGGTTGAAAAGACTATACTTTTGTGAACGATCCTACAGTTTCCCATGCGACCAATTTGTGGGGGCCTCCAGATTGTGGTATTTATTACCCGATATGTAAAACTTTCCTTCCTGTCCCGATATTAACTTAAAAATCGAAATAAACAATAGTTAATCATTGATAAATAAGGTGCGGTGCAACTCAAACGGCATACCCAGACACGTTTAACGTTTTTTTTTATATATTTTGTTATGTAAAAGCGACTAGGAAAACACCACTTCACGGTAGTTTAACGTAACGAAATAACGACTGAGTGAGAACTGGTGTTTTAATTCATTCGAGTACAGAGAACTAACTTCCTGTTAACAGTTAAAGGTTTCAGCTAATGTTTTAAATGTTTTAATTAATTTAAAGGTTTTCGCTTGTTATAGTTAAAACATTTTATCAAACGTATTGCTGGCTTATCAAAGGCTTATATTGGTGACATTAAAGGCACCAGTACTCATTCGCCAACAGTTGAAACACGCCTGCAACTACTTTAGTATGTTGTGAATTAGAGAGTAGGGCGTTGGAGGCTCAGGGGTGATGGAGCTATATGGGTGACTTTGAAGAGCGTATCAAACGCTGAACTAGCGTGCAAGATTCCCGCCAAACGTTAAGAGAAAGTGTTAGACAATTTTATTACATTTTCAGTTTTTGAGTCATAACATTTATTCATGTTGTATTGACAAAAATTTCTCTTCGACCATGCATAGAACTGCGTGACATAAATAATAATGGAACTCTTCATTAATTTGTCATGCAAAAGCATTGCAAGAGAATATTTGAAAGTTAGCCAATAATTCTCTTGCAATTATTCTGCATGGCATATAATTGAAAGATTCCAGTGTTATTTATATCAAGCAGTTTACCACGAATATATCCTATGCTTTGTCGAAGAGGGAATTTTGTTTTGATACTACAACTTGAATAAATGTTATGGCTCAAAAACCGAAAATACAATAAAATTGTCTTACACTCCCCCTCAGAGGCGACCATATAATTTTATTGGTGGAAAGTCTGTACCGAAGTTCAGTGCACATTTCTGAGTTTCACGTACATCCGGTTAGTATATTTTGAAGTACGGCAGTCTGAAAACAGAATTTTTTACTGTGCGCTGTTTAACAGACTTCCATAGAATACGGCAACATCAAAGTTTTAGGATTGGAAATAATGTCTTAACGTTATTAAACATTGGGCGTGTATTTGCGTAGTGTTTGTTGAAGTGCATGTCTTAGGAAAATATGGTGGTCTAATTCTTGTCAGAGCATTTAATCCTTTTGAAACAAGTGAATTTAATTAAGTGAGACATCGCTTTACGTAGTTAGATTGAAGAACTTAGTTCCGAAGATTCCCCAAATTTATATTTATTTTAGTAATTTCATAGCTAACATTGTGAAGCAAACTACTACTAGATTGTAATAGATAACGACGAGTTAATTATATGTGTACATACAACTTTCTTGCGAGATCGTAGTATGAATAAAAATTGTTGGAAACAGTTTTAGCGTGTATAGTTAAGTAGGCGTTATTTTAACTAAGCTAAACCACAACACTGCATTATGTTTAAAAAAATTACATGAATTCTCTTCATATGACGATTTTCCACTTACTAAATTCTTGCTCTTATCAGGCAGCCATGAGTAATATTTAAAGTTTCTAAATTCAGAAGTTCACACTTTGTGCTGGTGGGTGAGTCTGTCAGTAAGAACTTATTTCATGATTACAGTTAATAATAAAATAACGACTCTGCACTGGGTACGGGGAGGATCGGTGAGCATTGTATTGCAATTGCATCAGGGAATGACGTCCTTGCTGCACTTCTCTCGCTGTATGAAGGGTATGGCATTCTAAGAGGTTTTCTGGGGAGAAAATTTTTTAGAAAGGAGGTAAGTCAAAACTTATACAACACGTGTATTTTTTTAACTGTATTTGTTTAGCTTAATTTGTTGTATTTTTTAGTTATAAAATGGTTCCGTTTAAAAGTGTTTGAGAATTAATGTAACTGTAAACGTGATAAAATTAAGTTCGTTAAAAAATTCCGTCTACTTTATAGTTTACTGACGCAAATATAAACATATAACAAAAAAATTTACAGTTTCATATTTCCGACACAGTGTTCTATTTTAGCTTAAGTTTTTCTCGTAATTACATCTACTTCAATAAGCGAATTTTCTGGTTTCTTTTTTTTTTAACTCACTATTCGCCTTCGATTAGGATTCAATATTTAACTGTTTTTAAAATTATAATTTAATGAAAATTGTAAAATAATACCACGTCCAAATTATTAATGCATTTCCATTAAAATTCTGCATTGTGCAATTTTGTCTTAAACAATAATACAGAGTTGAAAATTGATTGCGTGTATAATAAAAAATAAATTCACATTCAAACTATTATTTAATATTTGTGTAAGTTTTTAGTTTTATGAGACTATCTCGTGATAAACTAATTCACCGAAATAAGAAACGTACGGAAAATACAGAAAACCGTTAATTTTTTTCTTTTTTGACTCGTCAACGCGGAATAAAAAGAGTGCCACTTGATTAAGTTTTTTAAGTACGGTATTTAGTTTATCTTTTTATTTTCAGCTAATAGGAATTATTTTCAAATAGAATATTGCATAGTTTAAACAATTACAATAGAGATATATAGTGTATTTAGTAGCGTAACGAACACGGAATGTGAAGAATCGGAGACCAGAGACCTCTACTGAGTTATCGGATAGTTTGAAACCCGCCGCGCAGATGGCAGCAGAGTCGAGAAGTGTTTGCCCGACAAACTCACAGGGGGCAGCACTTGTCACACCAGGGAACCATGGAAAGTTCACTAATTTGAATATAAGCTCAGGCTCTCATTATATAAGTTCAGACGCTCATAACTCGGTCAGGACAAACGAATGCTTTCTGAAGAGTACGGATGTTTAGGGCATGCAGGGGAAAAATTTATGTACCAAAAAGTAAATGCTTTAATAAAATAATAACGGACGAAAAAAAAGGAGTACGAAATAACGCACGTAAATGTAAGTCATTAATTTAATTCAGTAATAAAAGTTACATCATGAAGTTTACACAGTGCTACCAATGAGTAAAAATCAAAATTTTATTGCATTTCATATTCTGATGTCGATTACCTGTTTGTACAGATTTTAACTAATTATAAAATTTTCCTTTTTATATTATTACTTGACGTTGTAATAATTTTTAAATATAATCAATAGACCACTGAAATACTCAAATTCTACTCCACGTGAAGTATAACTTTCGTTAATGTACCCGAATCGTCTATTGTACGAAATTTTAAAAAAGCTTTTGAATTTCGTGTAGTGCCCGTTTTATAACTACGCGGTAGAAAATTAGCTGACAAATTATTAGGACGACATTATAGTTGAGAAAAATACAATGCTTTTAACAGTGTCATGGACGTTGTAGCAAAGAATGGTGTAGGCCTACTTCGTACAGAGAGAAATGTTAAATAGCATTGTATTAAAAACTGTAGCAAACGTTCAATATAACAGGTAGACGAATATGTGTCTGTTATTTGAGCTGTTTGAACCTTAATAATTTTAATTGAATTCAAAACCTACATGTTTTTAATTAGGACATTTCTACGCATTTTTACAATTATTTTATTACTGTAAGAATTTATTACAACATTATGTAGGCTACTGCAGTAATAAAATTAATTAAATTATATTTATGATTGTTGTTATTATTGTTACTTTTGCAAATGATATTGCCACAAGAGAGTTTCAGCAAAAGTATCAATACGTAGCGCCTGGCGTTGCCGTAACCCGCAAAACATAAATGTAGGTGAGGTTTCGTACAATCCGCGCGCTCGGAATTTCTTTCTGTACTTTCTGGAGTACACTACTTGACATCCCTATATCAGCCGTGATGTGTCCGATATCCTCTCATGTTGGCACACAAAGATATGAAGACACGGAGCTAATAACGCCACGGAGTTTGTTCGGGAGAAAGTAGGCCAGTGGATTCTAGACTGCCGCCAAACAATAACGTGAATTTTGCACACCTGTCGTTATGAATATGCGTAAGCTACCAGTCACGGATACATGAAAATTTGCTACACTCAGTTAAAGAACTTATATGAAGAAATTATGGATTATCGCGGGAAAACTTGACTACAGGATTTCAACGTATGTTCAGCTTACCAGAAGATTATTGGCTTTAGCTTGTAAGTGGAGTTATTGCCTTATTTGATTGAACCAATAAGAACCCCGCTATTATGATATTTGATACCTGTTATTGATGTGCTGACAGCTACTTTGTGTCAGACGCACATTACCCAATCACATGTGTTGCAATTAACTACAATGTTTTCAAGGGTATGTTAGCTCAAAACTTTTTTGCGATGTACCCTCAACTGGGGTTACTTGAAACTGCAAGAAAACTTGGGACCCTTTTTCTGATATTTTTATTTTACACACAGCAGTCAAAAGAGTAAAGAGAAATACAAGGAACCATTATCGGATATATCTTACTTGAATAGTTAGCATGATTTCTTCATTCAGAGCTACAAGATACGAAATAAAAATTCCTGAAAAAATGTCCCAAGTTTTCCTGCAGTCGCAAGTAACCCCGGTTGACAGTATCATCATCTATATAACAGTTAGAGACGAGAAAAATTCGCGAATTCACTGCCATGTGTGTGGGTTAGCCTCTAAGAAGCCTTGGAACTCAAGCAAACAATATCTGTTCATTGGCTGCTCGCTGTCACAGTGAAATGCGCCCGTGTTTAGTTACATTGTCTTACATTGTCATTGTTAGCTCATAGTCTATTGAAGTCAAGGACCAATTGTGAAACTAGCACGAACTTACAGTTGCTGGAATTATAGCGCTTGTGGCCGAAAGAAAACGCAAAATTTTCAGGTCTGTACCAATAATACGTTGTTGACAGTAAAGGAATCAGTTTTGAAGGCGTGGGCATTTCTTACACATCAACCAATTAGTGTATTTTCCGCTAATTGGCAATACTATCAGTTTAAGGTCACGTGTAATACACACAGTGTTTAACTTTCTCAGTACTCAAACGTAATGGTCTAAGGCTACTGTGAAATATATTTTTGATTATTTTTCTTGACTACACAGTCGTGCTGTCTTGACAGCCAATACCTGTTATTGGATTCACTCTTAACACATTACAAGAAATAGCCTCCTACTAAGGCGAACCATGTTCGATTCCCTGCGGGGTCGACCCGAATTTTCTCAGGCGGAAATCCTACCGAACGATGTCGTTTGTCGACGGGTTTTTTTCGGGGAGTTCCCTCTCCCTACCTCCCCCCTCTGGGTCATCGTTCCAGTACTGCTCCACCATATTGTTAATTTCACCCCTTACACTCACAAGCGCTGAAGACCTGTATGTTAAGTGCTGACTAAAATATCTTCATTTTATTATATGAAGATGGCCTTATTCGCATTGTATCTTATTTTTTTTTTAAATTCCTAATTAACATTGCTGACTCTTAGTTTTAAGTGTATCTATTTCAAAATAATTTGTGACAGCTGAGGTGACCTTATGAGACACAACATGTTTACATATTAGAACTTTTACGAAGAAATAAATAATGATATTTGTGGACGCAAAGCCATACTTTTCATCCGACCATGTCAGTTTAGTTATTTATTTACTAAAAGGTTCTAAATATGCATTTTAAGTTTAACAATGTCACCCTTAGCGACATAAACTAAACCATAGTGTACGGTATGGATGAGTGTATATACACACGCACACACACATTTTGTGATATACTATTCTGGGATTCTCGAGTATAGAGTTATTTGCCCTTATTTTGTTGTGTTAGGGGTGTTTTGTCTTGGTTCTGGAGGATGCTGGCTTCTTCTTGTGCGAGGTCGTTGAGTTGAGTCGTTGTTGGAGGTTGTTGACGAGACCTCGCTGTCGACGAGACGTTGATGCCAGCCACCAAAGTATTGGGTTGATCAGAACCAAGAGTCTGGTAGGTGACCTTGGCCGTGGACATGCCTGGATAGGTCGGTCAGCCTCAACGCGGGCAGCTGTGCGGCTGGAATGCAGACGTAGAGAGGGTAGGCTGTGTATTATAGCTCAGACGTGATGTGCGGCTCCACAAGCCTGCCTGGTGTTTTGTTCCTCCGAGTCGCCCCAGATGACCGCCGGCGCCGCCTACCTGTCCACGGATTCGTTCCGGCCGGAGCTCTGCCCCGCGGCCGTCCGCCTTAATGACGGGGTGTCCCGTGTTTCAAGGCCACGCCGTCTCCCGTGCCGCAACCTCTACTCTCTGCACAGTCTAAGTTTGCCTGGAGTTGACAGTTGTCTTCATGGGCGTACCTAGGAATAGTTTTCGGAGGGGTTTTTGAACTCTCATCTCGCATAAATGTTTCAATGTCATCTAGGTTTGACGTCTGTAAATGTAATATTAATATATTATATTCATAATTTGGTTACTTTTGTAGTATATCCTACCTTTTATAAAAATCTTTTATAAAAATAGTACCTAGATAAGGAAATCCAACATCTCGGAGAGGGGAGGGGGGTGTTGAACTCCCAAAACCATCCCCTGGGTACGCCCGTGGTTCTCTTCTGAGAAGAACATCTTAAGGGCGCCCAAATGCGAAAATATCATAACTTTTTATTTGTTTGAAATAGTTTCAGTTTAGTAGACGTTAGGTCTACTTGGGAGTACATTTTCCTGTCACGAAAAATATCTAGCTCAACCAGATTTCCCATAATGGCACTTCAAAGAGTCAAAATTTGCACGTTTTAAGTTCTTGTAAGCTTGAAAAACCAATTAACATAAATACATTTAAAAATTATTACTGAAACTAAATTTCACTTGCTACTTCTTGACCATTAAAACATACTTTGGTGTTAAAATATTCAATAAAAGAAAAAAAGAAAATTTTTCTAATTTTTTTAACCCAAAAATTATTTTGTAACTGATTTTAAAATTATGACAAGCATTAGGCCGTGACATGTAGTTTTATTGTGAATTATTTAATTTATTTATGTTAATTAGTTTTTAGGCTTAGAACTAAAAACGTACAAATTTTGACTCTTTGAAGTGCCATTATGGGAAAACTGGTTGAATGAATTTTTTTTTCGTGACAGGAAAATGTACTCCCAAGTAGGCCTAACGTCTACAAAAACTTTAACTATTTCATACAAATATGAAGTTACGATTTTTTTTTCACTTTATCACCCTTAAGGGCCTGTTCCTGAATGTTACAGTGATTTCGAATTTTTTTTATTGCTACCTAACACTCATCTCAAAATTTTGCTACACAATTTTGACACTGATATGTCATAATTTGTAGCTGAATTTTTTGTAGGAATGTCCTGAACTGTTTTTTAATAAAGATTTCGTCATCCAAAATACCACCACCTTTTCTGTCGTGAAAATAAGTCAAAATGAAGCAAACTACATAATTTTTTACTGACGAATGGTATATTATTAAAAAAACCACAGTATTGTGCATCGTGTGACTACACATTGTCTCAAATGTTTTTCAAATCTTTTGGTTAAAAACTATTTGGGTTATTGGCACCAGTCTGAAAAAAATAACGAAGGAACAAGCCCTTAAACAGGATTACAGAAAACCTGTTTTCCCAGGAAATCAGGATAGTTAAGGTCAACACAATGGAGTTGCCAGACAATTTTCTCAGAAGAGTATTGTCGAAATCAGGCAAACAGTACAGATTCTACACTATGTTCCTTGTAACTTCGGTAAATGACACCGAGCGAGGTGGCGCAAAGGTAACACGTTGCAATCGCATTCGAGAGGACCCGGGTTGGATCCCTGGCTTCGGCAATCCTAATTTCGGTTTTCCATTGCTTCCCGAAATACCTCTAGGAGAATGCTGTGATGCACTTACCTTACGTTCAGAAATTATCACAGTAATAAGTGTATGATTTTTATGTGTTGTTCCTGGTTGATAAAGTGTAAGTTGGCATTTTCGGTTCATGGTTCACTGCTTCATGTAATTGCCATGCTGGCAAAGGGTTCTTCAAAAAATTTAACTTGGGGGGCGGATGGGGTGCCCAAAAAATGTAATGTGCATTGCAACGCAAGAGGGCAAATAAATGCAATCTTAGTTACTACCAGCTCAATCATCTGAACGAATAAAAAATAGGGCACGGTGATCTGCAGCACACGAAAACATTCATAATTAATCAGTAACATGACATTAACATAACGTGTCATTCAACAGCGTCTATTATCAAGGGCGGAGTGTGTTAAAACACCACACCTCGAGTTCACAATGCTGTCATTAAGCGTTGTCGTGCCAATTGCATCGTATATGTCACACTTTAGCATACCTTGCATAATTTAGTGGTTCTGTAGAGGCGGTTGGAGCAAGGGAACAGTATCTGCATACATTTCACGTATGATGCATTTCCTGTTTGTAATAATTATAGTGCCCGTTAACATTAATGCTGTTACTGTACATGGTGTCCACCTGACGGGAAAATACGCGAAATACGGAAACTAATGGGAATTTTTTTACTGTACGGGAATGTACGGGAAAGTTATATTTCCGTCCAGGAATTTGAAAAGATGGTCAGAACTTGTACTGTTCGTAAAGTTTATAGAGCATATATGGTGGTGCTTCAATTTCATTTTACGCGCGTTGAAACTTATAGTAATGCATAAATTAATTTTCCATTATGTCATAGAATTGCGAACGGTAACTTCGCTGTGACACAGCAACTAGTTCAACACAGCGATATGCATGCACGGCGAAGATTGCAGTTAGCGGTAGTAAGTTGAGTTCGGAAATAGGTTTCACGATGTCTCTTGGGAACATTTGCTCTTCACAATTAAGTGAAAGTCAAGAATAACCATTAAAATATAAAACTGTAACCTCAAGCATTTTATATACGCTTATGATGAACTCCTACTCACGTGTTTTTTTATTTCTCTACTAGCTGACCCTGCGAGCTCTGTTCCTCCTTAGAGGCAATAAGCAAGCAGATTTTGGATTAAGTATTTTAATGATTCTTTATTTTTCATGTATTTTGGTGCATAGGTTGCACTCTTCATTTGTTTTATTATCAGGCGCAAGAACAAACAACGCAGATGGTCTTCCTACCCGTGAACATGCTTTGTCGGGAAAGATTCGATCGTCTTGGTCGCAGCATTGTCAATGATGATTCAAAGAGAATACAAATTACTGATTATTACTTAGCCATAGGCAAAATTATGTTTAGCTGTCATTTGCGTTTTGTTATTCCATGTCATATGCGTTTTTGTTATACCACATTTTATAGTGACTTGTATTCTCTTTGACGTCACACGGGAACGCTGTCGAACGGGATAAAAAGTATCATATGTCCTTCTCCTGGTTCTAAGCTACCTCCCCACCAATTTTCAGCCAAATCAGTTCAGCCGTCCTTGAGTTATAAATAGTGTAACTAACACGACTTTCTTTTATATATATATGTATATATATATATATATATATATATATATATATATATATATATATATATATATATATATATTATAAGACACGTGCAAAATTTGTGCTATTATCTGGGAACAGACTAGACTTCATTGGCCTTATTCGTCACCGGCAATTTTGTGATGTCATTTACGTACTAAACTGCTATACATTGGATTGGTCGTTCTGCCGAGGAATTTTAATTATTGGCTAATAGCGTTCCCGCTGCAAGCCATGCTATTGTCTGTTATACTGTAGAAGCAAACAACAGATTGTAAGAAAACGCAAAATATGTAAGCCTTAAGCTATTACACGAGACAGCAAAGTTTATCGTACAAATTTCAGCGCAATATAAGATTAAAACATGTATTCATTTCTGATTATTTTCCAATCGGAACACTGTTTATCAGACTTGTCTTGAAATATTTCCGGGCTAGCAATAAACCTGCAATTGATTACGAAACAAATCCAGTGCGACCTAGTATTGTGTGATATTTCTCATTAAGTCAGCAGCCAATGTACAAACTTCTGAGGCTAGAATGAACACAGAACTATGATTTCTAACCAGTGACGGATTTAGAAACATATTTTTTTGGCGCTTGTGGGAGGGGGGAGAGCTTAACGTGATTTTATGGATTGTAAGGAATACCAGCCATTTCAAAAGTGTTGTTGTTTGCTGTTACACAACACTAAAAATAAAATACACATACGTAGAACACATTAAATGTGCTAGGACATAGCCGTCTTTACTAGAAGGCTGCGGCATTATATCTGGCAACACTGTCGTGAAGGGTCATTTTAACTCTTCTGTTAGGTCTCCGAAGACAATGACTTTACCTGATTCGTTATTGTGCTATACACACCAACGAATCATGGGAAACCATTGCCGTTAGCGAGACAAAAGAAGTGTTAAAAATTACCCGTCCTGACAGTGTTGCCAGATCTAAGGCTGCGTCCTACTATAGACGGCTATGACTTGGGTCATCATAGACCAAAGCCCCAGTTTCCTTGATGCGACTGAACACTTGGCTACATAATGTTGAACACGATTTGTGTGTGTTGGGAGGGGGGGGGGGCGCTTCAGTCCGGTAGCCCGCACCCCGTTAAATACGCCACTGGTTCTAATATGCAGGGGACGCGGTGGCCGAGAGGTCAGACCTCTCGCCTCCCACCAAGGCGATCTGGGTTCGATTCCCGGCGGGGTCGGTCCCCGGATTTTCGCATGTGGGAATCGTGCCGGACGATGCCGCTGGTCGGCGGGTTTTCTCGGGGATCTCCCGTTTCCCCCGTCTATTCATTCCGGCGCTGCTCCATACTCACCTCATGTCACCCCTCAGCAGCGCTGAAGACCCTCGATGTTAAGCGCTGACCAGAACCTCTCACTCACTCTTCTAACATGCAGGTTGTTGGACCCGTGAAACTTTCCTGCCCTTAGCATTTACCTTCCTGACGACCGCATATCAGCGCAACATAGAACACGAGTGTACGCCAAGTGAGTCTTCGTGTTGCCATCGTGAGAGAATTAACACGACTTTAAAAACGCCTCAGAACTGGAATTTTTTTGCCATACCATCAAGTCTTAGCTACGTGAAGTTCTCATTTGATAGTTTGAATTGATTTCAAACTAAATTACCATCCAAGGCAATCAAATTATTTGAAATACAGCAAGGTGTATGAACCGGTTCTTTTGAATCGCAGCCGCCTGATTATATCAGTCCCACTTTCTTCCTGAGGTTCGTCGGCGTATCATACGACGTAGAGACGTTATACTGGAGGCAAGGTTTTTAAAATGTAAATTAGTTGCCCTTGCTTCAGATTAAGTTGTTTTTGTAGTTAATAATGTTTGTAAAGTAATTCCATAGGACGACAACTTTATAAACAGTTTTTCGTACCCTACTCGGGAAATCTCACAGGATGTTGAACAGATATGTGCTGTTTTGCGTGAGATAGTTCTTTGTAATTCACATGTAATAAAATTCTTCCTTATATGGAGTTTCTTTACACATGTTACATTGCTATATTTCAACTTCAGATATAACGTAACTGTATCACTTGGAAAATACATTGTGACAGGCCCATATGGTCGCCACCCCGATTTATTATGTTTAATAGTTATCAGTGTCAGCCATCATAAATCAATGTGCAGTAATAACTATGCCTTCCGACCATTCGTGCTCCTCGTCGTTGTATCAGGATCACATTGCAATAGTTCTCATTAAGATACCATTACTGCACCAAGTTTTATATTAAAAATAAGGAATTGTATATGTTTTGTCTTTGTGAATACGAAAGAGAGACGAGCAGGTGCAGAGAGTGTCTTGGGGAATCACCCCACCCCCGCTCGAACTACCTTCCTAGCTGGTCACGAGGGGAGGGGTCAAGCCAATAGTTTTGCTAGTTGTTACTGTGTTGTAGATATTTAGTAATTAAGAAATCATAAATGTTAACAAGTAAATGAACCATTTTATGTAACTGAATGTAAATAGCAACGAAAAATTAAGAAATGATTTAATAAATACGGCTCTGGCCGGAATTGTTGTTCTCGAGAGGCGGGGCCATCGGTTGTAAGCTGACTCCTGATTGGCCCAAAACGAACTGTAGCTTGCTGGCCAAGTGACGGGGAGTTTTGGCGCAAATTAAGAGAAGCAAGGCGTCGTCGGTCCGGGACGGACGTTGTCAAGCCGGAGGGTCGTCGGCGAGTCGCGGCGAAGATAGGGCAGGGTGTCATCGTCAGGCGTCGAAGCTAGGCGTCGAGACGCGGAGTATTGTGGGCCGAGGCACCGTCATCGTCGTTGTTTTGGGCGTCGGGACGTCATTAAGATTTCGCCGAGTCACAAAGTACGTCGGCCGAGACACCTCTGATTAGTAATTGTAGAGAGACAGTGATTGCGAGGCATTTGATATTCTAATTAGTTGTCGGGGCTCCGTGCGCGCGACTGTGCTCCTTAAGAGCCATACCGACAATCTACGTCAGTATCAGTCCGCCCCGAGAGGACAGCAACGACGTGCTACCCGGGGAAAAGACTTGCAACTTTTTCATTGCACTATCTAGTATCATAGTATCCATAACTTGCACCCAGCAAACAGTTGCCAACCAAACATCCACAGAATAGTAAACAAAATAAAAAATGAATAAAACACACAACGAACGTCGTAACATATCGTATAGGTAACACTTGTACCCGTAAAATTATTATTTTATTATTGCTTTACTATTTGAAGTACTTTTCGTTAAACACACATTGTACATAAAGCAATGACTGCTTTCACAAGGATTATCATTTTTTTACTTAAAATATAGCAGATATCAAAAAAATGCCTCTGATTTTTGCTTATAGTAGTTGCTACTATGTTAACTATTGTTTTTGATCACAAAAATTGTACGGTTTTATCTAATTACTTAATTTAACTTATTCTAATTAATCAGCTAACTAGCCAAAACTACCCGATATTTTGTAGAGAAAAATTAGAGCTCACATGAAAAAATTTTCAACTGAACTGTTAAGAGTTTTTACGATATCTGATTTCGTTTAGGCTTAAAAATAATTATTTCCAAAACCTGTGGAGATTAAATTTTGTGGCCTTAATGAACTTAAGTTCTTCGTTTACGACAGGCTTAATTGCTGTGATTACAATAACTTAAAGTTCATTTTTTTAATAGTGTCTCATAAAATCTTTATTGCGTTTTTACTTTCACGCTACTGTAACGAAATAGCGGTCACTACTGAAATAAACGACTTTTTTTTTTCACTTAGAAACAAGTTCTGTCTATATTTTATCCGGACTTGCTACTGTATTATGTCAGGGTATAAATGTTTGTACCCATTTCCATGGCCTTTTTCAATTTCAGAGTGACTTCAGAACGTATTTAAACCACCTTCGGAATTTGATTTCTAACAGTTTCTTGTATAATATTTTATCCTCATGCATATAGAACGTCTATGGTGTAATGGAAACTATAAATTTTCCCGTATATTTTAATTTTTATGACTGTCCGTCCCCCCATAAACTAGACTGTTATACGACAAAGTGGCTTTTATTACTCCTTCCATCGAGCGCCATAGCTTTTAATCGATTACTATTTTTATTTCTTCCTGATGTAGAACTCTTCCTTTAGTGAAATAGTATCAATAGGAACAGTGAAATATTTTAATTCGCTTGTTGCCATCTTCCATCATATTTCTGAATGGACACGAGCTTACATTTTTTCTTAATGTTTTATAACCATAATTTAATAATATTTTTGTGACCAATACATATTTTCTTGGTCTATGAGATTAACATTATTCGTACATAACTCCGCTGACGTTAGTAATTTTTCAAAACTTAAAATTCAGGAAAATGATTCCCGGTAATGGAAGATCAAATTATGTATATTTATTTCTTATTTCGTGGGCAAAACAAAAGTAGAAAACATTTTTACTCTGATTGGTTTGAGTGACAGTTACTATTTAATTAACCGCAAGAAGAATATAAATTTAGTTCTCTGATACACTGTGAACCTTACAGGCCGTATGGATTATTTTAGAGTACATATTTACGAGAATTGTTAAAGTTGAAATAATGGGAAATTCAAATATTGAACAGCAAAAAAAAAAAAACGGTTTTTAGTTTTTTTTATTAGTTCGGTGTTATACTGACGAATGTAAATAATTTGTAGGAATTAACTAAAAAAAAAATTAACAAAATGGGAAATAACTGCCGGTAAGAAGACATGAACAGATGTAACCAGTTGAGTTTAAAGTAGATACTGTACGATTATTACGGCAAAAAAATTTCCTTGGAGAAGGCTATTTGTATATTGAAAAACTCACTCGCAAAAATTACCCAGGATTTGTTTTAATATAGTCTCTTTGTAGCTCAGTGACCAGAATGAAGAAATACTTTCAGTGGATAAAATTTTTACACAAACACGCTTCATATATACGTGTCAAATTAATTTCATACAATTCAGTTGTGTCAAAGTTGCGGCGTGAGATACCTGGAGAAAACTGTGCTTCGTACACTGTAAAAAAACTTCCTAAAGTATTTAGGAAGTAACTAACCTAAACAGAGCATGGTACAGTTACCATACTTCAGTCTTGTAAATATGCAAACTTTTACACTTGTTACAATACAAGTCTGGTAACTTCAGTATACATTTGACTGCTTGATAAAAACAGTTTAAGAATGCTACCATGGATGTCTGGGAAACAATACCTAATTTCTTAGCGCTCTTATACGGATGAGTGGTAAATTTACGAACTATTTTTTGAGTGTTCACGTATACCGAGTGAGAAGGATAACACACAGGACTTGTATTAGTACAAATATAGAATTGTGCATTGTTGCCACGTGAACCCCTTAAACCACAGCTCCGGCCTCTGAGAAAACTTTCATGTACGCGTGATGGCGCCGTAACATTATCAAATTATGTAAATATAACTTACAGGGTATAATTGCTTTATATTTGTCTATTACTTCGTCTGTTTTATCTTTGTTGGGTCGTATGTGTTCGCACCCATCCGTGTCTTTTGCCGTTTATGTTGTCAACACATTATTTTGTTTTTGTCCTTTTGTTTTCTGGTGTCATCTTTCTTCGTACAACGACTATAATCCATTCCGAAATTAATTTGTGTTTTTATTGTTCTATTGTTTATTTTTGTTTTCGTGACGTCTTTCTGGACACGACCATATTACTTTCCGTAATTGTGTGTACGTTTTATGCTTATTGTCAATAGCTAATGCTCCCCCTTTTTTCTTCCTTTTGTTTTTTGCAACACGGCAACATTCGCTTGTAATCAGGTTATGTCCACAAAAACGGTTCAGTTGATATATTATAGTTGGTTCAAACTGCATCTGGAGTTTGGGCAGTATCGAAGAATCCGTACAATGTTCTGTCACAAATAGATAATAGATTGTAGCCTAATTTTTTTGGTAGACAATAAACATCACAATTCTTTCAGATTTTTGCACTCAATGTACCACTAATTGTTTTATGAAAAAAACCCAAATCAAGCAAAATAGCTTTTTGCGAATGAGTGATACATTAGTTTGCAGAACGCATCCACATAATTGAACCATGTTATGCATCAATTATAAAGCATCAGTCAAACATGCTAATACTTTTTTCCGATTTAAAGCAGTATTTCAAAACTATTTTAATGCTATAAAATAAATATTTACGACAGCAAGACACAGGACTAAATACATTTTTCTATAACCGATTCAAAGATGAAGATTTTATACGAATGTAACAATGGCACGTAGTATAGTAATGCATATACCACCATCCAATTAGGCATTGTATAACTGCTTTCTGTCATGAATTTTTCCAAAGCTTTCCGTTAACAAAGGTTTCAGAGTTTTTTTTTGCGCCCATGTGAGAGAAAACTTCCTAGCATGACTTGACCCTCAGCGTCGTAGGCTTCATTACACCCTCAAATCACAAACGTACTGTGTCGCAATAACTTTATTGTCATTGGTACATTCAAATGAGTGACACCTCTGCTCTCAGACGCACTACCAATAACCAAGGACCTCTATTTTTGGTGGAAAGGTTTCTTCACCTGTTGCTTTCACTGCCTTACGTACGCATCTGCAGCGCTTGTTTCTACTTTTTTTTAGCGATATTAATTTTTTTACGCCTAAACGAGAGCAGATATAAAAAATTTGTTTGGCAGATTTGTTTAAAATCGTCTTCTCCATGTTGGCTAATTTTTTCAAGCCAGTTAATGCTGTCGTTTTAGCTAACTATGCAATTAACGAAATTCTGGTTAGTTAGCGTTTTAGTCCGAACCTTGTAATTTTTTTTTTGCTTTGAAAAAATTAGCAGTAATGGTAAAAAAAGTTTTAAACAAAATTCCAAACAGATCCTTAAGGGCGCCGTCTACCCGCGCATGAGAGGCTCAAAAGCGACGGAGCTGTTAGGGCGACCTTGAAACGCGCATCACATGTCACGTCGCCTCAACGTGCCAAGCACTGAACTAGCGTGCAAGCTTCCCGCTGAACCGTTATTACTATGGGACTTTCAGCGACAACACTATCATTTTATCTTACGCGACGAAAGGGAAAGAGTCGCTCTACAGGTCTATAATATTCAGAATATCGTGGAAATGATTACTCTTATATAAAAATCAGCGTCAAAAGTCCCGATTCAGTCACTTTCACACTCAAAAAAATACTTCTTAAGAACGATAACAGTTAATGGCTAAATTATAAACCTGTACTAAGATCCTTAAATGCTTTTCGTAGCCTAACCGCGTGACAACATGTTGAATGGTTGTAGAATGAAATCAGGATTGTTAAAGGCCTGCGCGCCTCTTCACGATTCTAGTAGACGGCGCCCTTAAGGCACCCGCCTACTGGCCGTGTGTTTGTGTGAGTGAGGCACGGCGCCAAGGGCGATGTTGACCGGCTCATCTGGTGCGGTATCGCCTCTACCGCAAGACAATGAAACAACGTGCAGTGGTATCGTAGATCACTCGTCTGACTGACACTGTCAGTGGTCACCCCATACTTTTATTGGTGGAAAGTTTTAAGGATAGTCCAACACAGGGCCCTATACTAGTTTCGCAGACATTCGTCCACAATATTGTGAGGCACGGCGGTCTGAACATGCCGTTTTCGGCCATGTTGAAGGGCTTGAAAATGCTGTTTGCGACACGTGATGTGTTGAAAGTTGTATTCCGCCCTGGTCTGAAATATTATTTCGTTTCGTGCGAAATCCGCGTCTACACACGTGGAATAGTTTGTTTATAAAACGTGTATTTCAAACACACTGCAACGCAGTTTGAGAGGCAGGTAGACGGGCGCCTTAATATCCGCTCTCGTTTTAGCTTAAAAAAAAAAACAAATATCGCAAATATAAGTAGAAACTTATAACATGGTCTTATTGGTCAGTGAGAAGTTATATTTTTAGCTCTCACATGTCTTTAAGGTTTTACTGTAAAGCACATACTTGTAGTATCTCAGTAAACTAATTCGATTGGTACGGTCAAATGGGAAAGATCTTTCCACAGATACATTCTGCCAATAACAATGGAGCAGAACTGCATATATGCACGAAAGGAATTCAAACAAGTAGGTGCAAAGTAATTTTCGAAAAAAAACAATGTTACTAGTCATAATGCGCGCATCTTAACACAATTTTTTTCCTTCACGCGAATCGTCATAAAAACTGCCGGAGCTATAATTTCTGTGCGGTAAATATTGCATCCACTGTACTATGAT